>CAIGRB010119149.1:68523-104978 GCA_903798255.1 Fraxinus quadrangulata
TCCCCATTTTTTTCCAAAATATATTTCTCTCACTCTCTCTCTCTCTTCTTTGCAACCACATATTATTCAATAAAATAATATTATACACATATCTAAAACTTTTACTTATTTTTTAACCACAAATTCTTTATCAATATACTATTCTAAAATGCATTTTATACCAAAAATGGGGCTCAAACAAGCCCTAAATGTGGCCTTGGGACTAACCGTACTTAGTGTGTCTCGTACGGAACGAAATGGTTGGTACGAGCATCATATAGTAAATGAATCTTTTGAGCCAAACTTAATCAATCTTGATTGCTTTTTTTGGATATTTTCTTTTCAACTAGCTTTATGAAACATATCTTCACCGCGCGATAACACCTAACACGTTATGTAAGGCCAAAGTCCAGATTGTAATGCACTTAATTGCTTATTGAAGTTGTTTTGGTATTAACATTACAGCTTTGATATTAAAGCTAAATGTTTGCTTGAGGAATTATAGATTGCTTTGATAATCTCGTGTTTTCAAGTGTCAACAGTGTCTTGGTTACAGATCTATATTAGAATGACTTTTGGCTGGTTATAACATATGAATATTGCTGCCAATTATTTTATGCATTTGGCCTAAGTATGGATGCATACAGTGTTTGGGGACACCGATAAACTGACATAAGAATCTTGATTGCCTTCTAATGCATGCGAGTATATGGCATTTCTTTGCTTTGAAGAATCATGACAGACTGTTTGAAATTAAAGGCCTGTTTTTAGTTTTAGAAGGCCAATTCCTTCTCAACAAGGGATATGGAGCTCTTTCAGCTAATTGTGGCACGTGATAGAGATTTCTTAGCTAGTAATCTGGAACATAGGTAAAGATGAGTTGTCCCCCACTTCTTCAATTTTTTTCCAAACTATGGTTATTTCAAATTAATTCTTTGGATCAACCATTATCCTGTAAGGATCAATAATTAAACAATATTCCAGTCATATAGCTGACAGTCATATAATAATAATAACCTTAGTTTATTCTTTTTATAGTAGCATATTTTACTGAAACTCTGGAACTGAAAATGGAGCCAATCACTCCATGAGACTGAACCTAAACGTGGTCTCAACAGATAGATGTTAATATAATGAATTAGGATTCATGGATAACGATTTTGTCTTTTAAAGTCTGACTGTATAGTGAATCAATCAAACATCAACCCATGAGATGGTAAATTTCTGAGGTGGAGTCATCAGAATTTATGCCAGTGAGGTCCATATTAGGGTCGGGATTTGCTTCACATCATAGTAAGTTTTCTTCTGTTTTACTCCCTTTTTAATGGAATTAAAACAGTAATAGTCATTCTTCCTTTGTCTTGGACGCCTGAAGCACATGCTAATGATGCCATGCATCAGGAAAAATTGCAGCCACGGTCTGAACATTTGGGGTTGTTGGAAGTTTTGTCCCTAACCTTGTTTTTCTGTAGCAAGTTGGATCATTTGGACTGCTTCATCCAAAATCAGGTGTTAAATTCATTAAAAAGACAATTCTGCCCTCAAATTTAGTTAAGCAAAAATTAAAGAAGAAAAAGGAAATTGTACAAAAGAGAGAGGGTGCTTCATAAGTTGGACGTTGGGGAAGGGGGATGACTGGGCTGGACAGGGGGGAAGGAGACAAGGTGCTTCATAAGTTGAAGGTTGATGACCTAAATGCCATAAAAAGTTGGGGAAGTTTCTTATTAACAATCTTTCCACCTTTCTCCTCTTCCTGCTCCTTCTGTTACTTTTAATAGAAAATATTGGTACAAGAAGAAAAATTCAATGTTAAATTCTCGTAACCCTTGCTCAATGTCTCTAACAAACTCTATCATGTTGCCAATAAACTCCCACCTTCTTATGTCCTGGCATCTCTCAGGTACTATGTTTAGCACGTTAAGCCTGGGACTAGTTTATCCATGCCCATACTTTCCATCTTATTTGAAAACAACCTTATCAGTTTAAGAGACAAAGCTTGCCCATGACCCTTCCCGTCTAAGCTAGGACGTGTTCCATCTATCCATACCTAACAATTCAATCTTGTATTTTTTTCACTACTTCCATCGGGGCCCAAGCCTAACTTTTGAAAGATTTTAGACTTCTCTTTTGAAAAAACACGGCACCAGAGTTTATGGTTGCAGCTTACATTGAAATTTCATTTTAATTGTGCATCACAAATGGTCAAGCAATTTAATGGACATCCAAATTCAATGTAACCCAACAAAAAGCATTGTAGGGAAAGGATTTGCTAACATGGAACCCTAAGGATGATGAGCATAAAGATATTGAATCAAGGTGCGCAAGAATTGGAAGAGACCTCATCAAGTGGAATTAATGTGATGAAAATGAGCACGTAGGCATAATGAGATAACTTTGGCACTCGTATACAATAGTTATCCTCAGTCTTTATGCATATGTGTACATTGTTTAGGTTGGATTTTGGGTTTTTATTCCGTGGGAGATCATTTTAATGAGCTTCAGCATATAGTTTTGGGCTTTAAGGCAGTGAAAATTAAGATGATCAATGGAGTTGTATGCTTTGTTCTTAGGGATGTGATGAATCATAAAAGCACACTGCCTCAACTGTCTCGAGGAACAGAGAAGTATGGTAGACTGGTATTTTGAGAACAAATTTCTTTCAGCTGGCAGTATATACTTGCATTGCTGCCTTTTTCCTTTCTGGTTTTTTGAAGGCATTTTCTGCCATGTATATATTTACTTTTATTTCTGTGTACTAGGAGTGAGTTTGTTTATGTTCGCTTGTGCTTCTCGCTCTGATTCTTAGCCAGACATATCTTTTTATTATCCGCCGTCTTTACCTGTACTTCATGAATGAACAACAGGAGCATGTGGAAGCTGTCCTAGCTCAACCACTACCATGAAAATGGGTATCGAAAGAGTTCTCAAGGAAAAATTTGGAGACGCAATCAAGGATATTTGCCAAATAAATGATGAACAAATTAGCGAGACAACCGTTGAGGTCAGTTTATATCTAATCTTCATATGTAAGATAAATAAATGCCTCAAGTCTTCAATACAGTAGGTCTCACATTCAGCTTACATAAATATGTACAGGCAGTGAATGGTCATTTAGACATTCTGAGACCAGCCATTAAGAATTTTGGTGGGAGTGTGGAAGTGTTATCGATCACGGATGGTAATTGCCAAGTAAAATACGAGGGACCAGATTCAATTGGATCGGGAATTAAAGCGGCTATAAAGGAGAGGTTTCCTGATATTGTCGATGTTGTGTTTACTAACTAGAGGATAATCTTTTTGCCAACTTTCATGGAGGCATTTTTTCATGGCTTTGGAGAGTAAATTTCGGCAGTTTCAGTGCCAGGAATGTAATTCTATGTACATATACCTTGTACCTAAGAATTTCTCTTGAACTAAGTAGCTCGGATAAGGGCAAGAGTTGAATAAAGACTACTTTTGACATAAAAATATAGGTACACTACACTGTTGGGACGGCATGTTCTGTTCATTTCTGCCGACATTGACAATGCTTTATTCCTTGATAAAACAGTCACTGTTGGTTTGGTTTTAAGATTTTACAAAAGTCAGAAGAACGACCGCTAAGCTGTCATTTTGCCTCTATATTAGGGGCAATTTAACTACTACTCACGTTTGCTCATGTCACGTCACCAACTTAACTATTGATCCAATAGAATAAAATAAAATAAGGCCTTGTTTGTTTCTAATTAAAAGTCAATAAAAATTGAAAATATAGTCGTTATTGAATTCCACTTGTCTAATAAAAGTCAACAGTAACGGTTAGTTTTTAAATTTTAATTCGATTTTAATCTCTACTAAACACGCTCTAAATTATTTATCTTTAAGACATAAATATGAGGATTATTTAGGTCTTGTTTGTTTCGGATTAAAATCAGATTTTAATTTAAGTCATAGTCAAATAATCAATATTAATCACATCTTTCATGGATCTCATAGTTTTTCAACCACCGTTTCGAAAAGTTCTATCACAATTTACTAAAAAATCTAATTTTAATCCCTATCAAATATTCACTTAAACTATCCACTAATTCTCATAAACAAAGAGGGAAAATGGTCTCTTTATGTCTCGATAAATATTACAATCGCATTTACATATGCGGCCAGCCCGCTGCAAGGTTTGTTTATGGTGATTTGACTTTATTAAATAAACAGAAATAAGCGATGCATCAATAATTAATACTTTTCAATTGAACAATGAAATATGCGATATTATGTCACTTAAAATTAATGATAATCTTTATTGATAATGAATAATTCAACTTGATAAATATGTTAAATATGACAATACAAAATTATAAAGAAGATGGAGAACTTGTCCCCTTGGGCGTTCGGGATCGGGACATTCACATTAGGCATGAATATTCCAATAGAGAGGGGACAAACCGCCGCTACCATGTCAATTGTCAGGTTTGCTTCCTTTAGACATTTCATACAAACATTCCCGCACGTGAATGTAAATTTTAAACTATATTTTTGTGGACTTTATTCCTAAGTGGATAAATTGTTATCAAGTAATATTATTATTATTTTTTTTGTTGAAAAAAACAAATTAAGTATAATATTTAATTTTGAATATCTTCAATAATTGTAGAAGACCTCCTCCTCCTCCTTTTTCAATTCATCCAACCCTTGAAGATTTCTTTGTATATTTGCTCCCCAATAATTGTTGTATCTTGTTGTTGCATGGTGTTATGAAGGGTTATATGATGTACAATTCCTCTCTATGATTTTTTTTTTCTATTGTGTAGTATGGAATCTTTCCCCTCTTTTTTGATTTCTATTATATATATATATATAAAACTTTGACTATGAGTATCATTCTATACCAGCAACCTAATTTTAAAAAAATCGCATAATCCATTTTTTTATATTGAACTCCAAATTCAATTATCCGTGTTATCTGTTCAATGAAATATCATTTACCTTGTGAAGATCTTTGTAGAAAACTTTATGCACTTATTTCCTTCCTTGCTTCGCATGCAAGTTCCTCGTTTTGCATTTTTTTAATCTTTTTATTCTCCAAATTACTTCCTTTTACATCAATCGTCTTTAAATTTGACATTTAACCTATATAACTAATATGAGTGAGACCCGTCCAAGTAATCAATTATTAAGTAAATTCAAGAGTTTAGATTAATGTGTAAAATATCAATCAAGATAATATCAAAGTAGCTTAACAACATAAATTCAAATCTTGTCACTATTTATTTTGTGCACGTAAAAATAAATTGAAACGATATTTGAAGAGGTGCATTGAGTTAATTTTTCTTAGCAAACCACTTTTCTAACTAAACATAACTAGCATGTTCCTCTTGGAACTAATGTATTGTAATCTTGTGGAGTTAGAGGTCCTAATTAAGAACATATATTGTTTAATAGCTTTTGCAATTTTCTATCGAATTAAGCTACCTTAACACCCTTTTTCACGTCAAGTTTGACACCCACTATGTGTAGAAAATTTGGTCATTGATTAAAAAGAGTTGTTAAAATCAATATATAAAAAAACTGTCTAACATATATGATGTCAAACTTGATGTATATGTAGCAAAATTGATTTCTATTAAGCAGTGTACCCCAAATGTTCTTTAAAATTTTCGAAAGGTCGTCGCCCCTGACTGCCCCTCCCCAGTGCCTATATATATTGTCCCTAAATTCGAGTATCATCCGAGTCTTTAGATTTATCCGTGTTAACCCTTCTTCAAGCATCACTCGCCCCCTCGCCCTTCTTAATAGTTTAACGAATATGGTTATGCCTTCAGCAATTCCATTTCGCAGCAAAAAAACTAGAGCCCTCGGAATTCCAGTCATAGATCTCTGTCTCGACAGGTCTCAACTGTCAGACCAAATCGTAAAAGCAAGTGAAGAATATGGTTTCTTCAAGGTGGTTAATCATGGAGTTTCCAAAGATATAATTTCCAGAGTAGAGAAAGAAGGTTTAGAATTTTTCTCAAAACCTGCATTCGAAAAACAACGAGCTGGACCTGCTACTCCCTTTGGCTATGGCTGCAAGAATATAGGATTCAATGGCGACAAAGGCGAGCTTGAATATATTCTCCTCGAAGCCAATCCTCAATCTATTTTTGAAAGATCTAAAGCCATTTCCAACAACCCAAATAACTTCAGGTAATTTATAGTCCATTTGAATTGTAATGCATGCAGTAGATATTTATTTTAAGGTTGCAAAACTACTTTTTCAACCCTTCAAAGTTCAAACCAGAAGTTTCTGTACATGCTTACGATAGACTAGTCCCATGTACATTTTTTTTTAATCAAAGGTTTGACACAAACACAGTTTTTTTTATAATAGATATATACGTTCGGGGCGAGTGAACTGATGTTCTATATTTGCATTTTGTTGCAGTTGTACTGTAAATGATTATGTACAGGCAGTTAAGAATCTGGCAAGTGAGATTCTTGATTTGGTGGCTGAAGGGCTTCGGGTCAAAGACAAATCCCTATTTAGCAAACTTATTAGAGACGTGAATAGTGACTCTTGCTTCAGGATTAATCACTATCCTCCAATTAGTACTATTGACTCTTCAGTACCCAACTTGATTGATGAGCAATATTCTTGCAATGTCAAACCAACTCGTATTGGATTCGGAGAGCATTCTGACCCTCAGATCTTGACAATCTTGCGATCCAACGATGTGGGTGGTTTACAAATTTGTTCGCGTGATGGTTTGTGGATCCCTGTTCCTCCTGATTCCAATCAGTTCTTCGTATTCGTAGGCGACTCCTTGCAGGTTAGTGACATCTTTCCTTGCGCATGAATTAAATTAGTGCTTATAAAGTCACATTAGTGTGGGTTTCGCATCAATTGTTAGAATATTTCCAACATATATACGAAGGACTAATACAGCTTTTTTGAATAGACGTCTAGAAAAGTTGCTTCTTTTTGGAAAGTGACACGTAGTGACTCATGACCTGCCTTGAAGCCCTTCTCCATATATTCTTTCGATCTTGAAATTGACAATCTTTGGAACATCGTCTATGTTAATCTTACAAAGATTGATGCAGTAGTTGTCTTTTGCTGCTAACACAAGTCAATGAAGTCATACTGTGAAATGTGCAGGCTTTGACAAATGGAAGGCTTGTGAGTGCTAGACATCGGGCCCTAGCGAACTCGGTAAAGCCAAGAATGTCAATGATGTATTTCGGAGCTCCATCCCTCAATGCATGTTTATCTCCTATACCACAAATGGTCTCGTCCCAAAATCCTCGTCTCTACAGGCACTTTACCTGGGGAGAGTACAAGAATGCCGCATATTCCTCACGTTTAGCAGACCGTCGACTAGACTTGTTCAAATACCAACTATAAGTCGTGCACGCAAGAAAACATAGTATTCGTGACAGCAATATGCCATTGTGGAAGGCATGAAGTTCGTCGTAAAAGTGTATATATACGTGATAGACGTTTGTTGTTTGTTGCTGGATGATCACAATTAGTAGGGTAAATGGAAAAACATTAGATCTTGTTGAGAAATTTGATGACTTCCATTTGAGGGATCGGAGAATAAAACAACGAACCAAAACCAGAAAAATGAAGATCACCAATAAAAGCAACGAACCAAACACCAAACCAGAAAATGAATTTGAAAACAAACACTGATGGCTTGAACACGATATCGCTGTCCTCAAACTATATTTGCCTTATTTCGAATTGAAATAATGCTTGTAGGGATTAAGGCAAATAATTTGCAGGATTTAAACAAGTCTTGTAAATAATTAACACTTAAGCATTAAATGTAATTCTAAAAAACTTGAAGAACACTAAAGAAGAATTTGAATATGATGAAGAAAATTGTGATTTCTTGTTGTTTTTGGAATGATTCTTGTTCTTGAATATGACTATGATTTTTGTATGTTTTCAACATCATTATAATGATCACAAACCACATATATGTAGCCAAGAGACATGGTCATACGAAGTGCCAAAAATCCCTCTAAAAGCCACAAAAAATTTGAACAAAACGGTCACTAACGGCTCTTTTGATCTTCTATGCGATCGCATAATTCAATTTTAATCCTTGCCTTGGCCTACACAACCGTAGCCAAGTTTGGCCTTCAAAATTGATTTTCATTCTACATTATTCCACAACCGTTTTTTATCAACTTTGAACAATGTTTTCAACAATCCTCCACCTGTTCAAAATTGAAGAAAACCTCATATTCAAAGTATACAATACTTATGCATAAGGATTAGATATTTTTTGATTTGAATCTAACATAGTATAATTCAAATAAAGTAAAGTCGAAATTAAATGTAGCATGAAAATTTTGAACCAATGATTTCATATGACAATACCGGTAAGAACACACACAAGTATCACGTGTTTTCAAGTTTCTCAATCTCCCTTAGCGCTAATATGGCCTTGTGCTCATCATTTTTAATTAACTTTTAAGAGAGAAACTCTAACTCTATATTGAAACGGCACAATCTCGAAGTCTATCTAGATGGAGTTTTTCCAGTATCTTTGTTACTTTTTTAGAAATACTTGTACTTAGTACTGAATTTCATTAAGAACTTAAAGCTCAACCCTCACTTCAATAACAATCAGTATTATTTAACTAGAATAGGGTTATTGCGGATTACATAATGTTGAAACTATCCATTTATCGAATGATTTGTTGTTACCTTTTGAACCCGTGAATTACTTTTTTAAGTAATGACAGGTAGAGTTGCTATCATTGATGGACCTTTAATTCAAGAGTTTCAACCTCATTCTATTTGAAGTAGAAGTCACTAAATCTCTATTTAGAGGTAGAGTTAATGGATCTGCTAAGTTCTCTATTGACTTTACATAATTTAGGAAAATTATTCCACTTTTGATTAATTTACTTATGTAGTCATATCTTAAACTCATATATCTAGACTTTCCATTATATACCCCATTGTATGCTTTTACTATTGTGACTTAACTATCACAGATAATCGATATCAAAGATGTATTCTTCGATCCCAAAGGTATCTCATAAAGTAAATCCTTAAGCCACTCAACTTCTTTCCCGATTTCTGATAATGCTACAAATTCAGATTCCATAGTTGAATGTGTTATACATGTTTGGTTTTTCGATTTCCAAGAAATAACACCACCCCAAGAGTAAACACCCAACCAGAAGTGGATTTACTTTCACCCATGCTATATATCCAACTAGCATCTGTAAATCTTTCCAATACAACCGGAAATTTAGTGTATTATAGACCTAGGTTCTTGTTTTTCTTTAAATATCCAATAACTCTTCCAATGACATTCCAATGATCATTGCTCGATTTATTAGTAAACCTACAAAGTTTACTAATTGCAAAAGCTATATCTGGTCTTGTGCATTGAACAATGTATATAAGACTCTTGATAGCACTTGCATACTCTAGTTGAGCAATTTCTCTTCCATCATTCTTTATTAGCTTTGAATTTGGATTAAGAGGTACTACATTCTTTTATGTTCAAATGTTTGAACTTATCTATTACACTTTCGGTATAATATGATTGACTTAAGTAATAGCCTCCACTAGTTTTAGTAACGTTGATACCCAAAATGGTATCCACTTGTCCAAGATCTATCATCTTGGTATCCACTTGTCCAAGATCTATCATCTTCAATGTGGAAGATAGAAACTTATTCGTTTCTTTTATTTCATCCATGTGATTACTCATAATCAACATGTCATCAACATATAAACATATAAATATCACATAATCAACACATACTTTAGAATATAAATATTTATTGACACTATTATGTTCAAAACCAAATGATATAATAGGTAAGTCAAATTTCTCATGTCATTTCTTAGGTGTTTGCTTCAATATGTATAATGACTTAACTAATTTACACACCTTACATTTATTTTTGGGTAGAACAAACCCTTCAAGTTGTTCCATATAAACCTCATCGAGATCTCCATCCAAGAATGTCATTTTGACTTCCATTTGATGAACATGCAATCATACATCGAAACTAATATGAATAATATCATAATTGATGTTATTCTAACTACCAGTACATATGTATCAAAATAGTCTATTCCTTTCTTTTGTCGACAACCTTTAGCTACTAGTTTAACTTTAAAGGTATTAAGAGAGCCATCAACATTATATTTTTTTTAAACACCCATTTACATCCAAAAGGTTTGATCCGGGTGATAAATCGACAAGTTTTCAAGTATTGTTAGACATTATTGAATCAATTTCATCATTAACTGTATCTTTCCAAAAAATGTTATCTCGAGAATTCATGGCTTCTCCATAAGTTTTAGGATCGATTTCCACTCGTAGAACAAAAGGAATTTCTTTCAACATTCTTCTCACTTCTTTCTACTAAATAAAAGGAAATAAGTTGAGAGTCAATTTCATCCGGTCCTAAAGACTTCTCAATCCGAATTCTTTTGCTCCTTCGAGTTTCACTAGATTCATCAATATCTTTAAAAAATGTTTCATCTTGTGTTCCACTCAATTCATTATCCGAAAATAGTGAATTCTCGAAAAACTTTATATTGTTGGATTCAATAATTACATTGGACTTCAAATTCAACAATCAATGTAATTTGTTATTGTTGGCATATCTAACAAAGGCACATTTGATGCATCTTGGACCTAACTTGGTCTTGTTAGGGTTCGTATTTTTACAATAAGTAAAACAGCCACACACTTTGAAATATTTAATGTTCGATTTTCTTCATTTCCATAATTCGTAAAAAGAAACCTTAGTAAATTTAGAAGGAATAATATTTAATATCCTACATGTACTCAACAATGCTTCATCCCATAAATTAAATGGAAACTTAGTATAAATCAACATGGTATTAATCATTTCAACTAAAGTTCTATTTTTCTTTCAGCCAAACCATTTTGTTCCGGTGTCCTAGGTGCAGAATATTGATGAACTATGCCTTGTTGTTCACAAAATGAGTTAAAATCACAGAAAAAGTACCCACATCCTCTATCACTTCTTAAAGTCTTTATTTTCTTAGGTGATTTTCAACTTCATTTTTATATACCTTAAATATATCAAATGCTTCATGTTTATGTTTCATCAAATAAACATACGTATATCTAGAGTGATCGTCAATAAAAGTAATGAAATATCTATTACCACATCTAGTTAACATGCCATGCATTTCACATATGTCAGTATGAATTAATTCTAAAATACTAGAAGTCATATTAACACTTTGATATGGCTTTTTAGTCATTTTAGATTATATACAAGTTTGACATTTAAATGCATAATTTTCATTATATGAAATTAAGTCTCATTTCAACATCCTTTTCATAGTACTTTTACCTATGTGACCGAATCTAGCATGTCATAATGAAAATGAATCAACGATATAAGCAACATCCACTTTATTATTAAAAGATTTGTCAACGGTACAAAGCTTGATAATTTCTTTACAAGAATAGCATTTTCCAACAAATTTCTCATTTAGGGATAATACAAGTTTATCGGACTCATAAACACATTTTATGCCCTATTTTCCTGAGAGATTTCAACTAATTAAGTTCATATTCATAACAGAAACATGTATTACATTTGTTAAGGTAACAGTTTTGTCGAAAGTAAAGATGATATCCACATTTCATTTTCCAAATACCTTGGATCAAACCTTGTTACCCATCTGAATCTCTTGTTCTCCATCAATTTCATAATAAATCTTGAATAATGATTTATCCTATAATACATGTACTGTTGCACACATATCATACCACCAATCGAGAACCTTTCCCTTGATAGCATAAATTTCGCTTACGATTGCAATGTTGTCTTTTTTAATGTAGTTCACTTTTCCTTTGGAGTTGTTCCTTTTTCGATATCGACATTCTTTTGCATAATGTCCAGATTTTCCTCACACAAAACAATCACCTTTGGTCTTCTTCTTGAAATTATTAGGGGCATGTTCTCTTTATCGTTTTAAGTCGTTTTCTTTTTTCAATTTTTCAAAATAGTGAAAACGCATTCTTTTTCCTATTTTCGAAAACGCGTTTTTGAAAACAAGTTAAAATTTTTCAAAGAGAACCGTCGTTTTGGATGTTTTCAGTTATAATCAAACCAAAATTTTCAAAACATGTTTTGAGTGTTCTCACTTACGCGGTGAGCTTCGTTGAGAGAGAAAGAGGGGACGGGAAACGGGTTTTCCATTTTTTTAATTTTTGAAAACAATTTTTCAAAATGCCAAAAAGAACACATTTTTAACAATTTCAAAATGGACACTCAAAACACAAAATCCAAAATGAATTCAAAACTAAAAACACAAAATTGAAACACAAATAGAACAACTCCTAAAGTTCCTTGAAGACTTTCTCTTGTGAGATTTAGTAGAAAGCTCGGTCTTCTCTACGACATTGACTTTTGAAATGTCTTCATAAGAATTATCATTCTTATCTCTTGTCCTCAACTCTTCCTCAATTCGAAAATGTTTTTGCAATTGTTCCAAAGAATAGTCTTCGAAACTATGCATTATTTTCTTCCAGTATCCTTTCCAAGTTCCGGGAAATTGAGCAATGATTTCTCCCACTTGGAAAGTTTTAGGAATTGCAATCTTGACTGCCTTCAACATGTTGACAAGCACTTGCAATTCACGAATTTGGGGAAGAAGGGGGATATTCTATAGAAATTTGAAATCGAAGTATCTGGAGATTAAAAATTTCTTAGTGCCTTCTTCTTCGACTTTGTACTCACTTCCTAAAGCATTCCAGATTTCCTTTGTCGATGTCTTGTTGGTGTAGAAATCATATAACCGGTCCGATAATGCATTTAGAATATGACAGCGGCATATGAGTTCATCTTCTTAGCGCTTTTGTCTTTCAGCCCTCACCGCATTGATTTCTCCATTTGTTAGTTTTGGTAGTGGCGCCAATTTCGAATCAAGTATGTAAAAAATCTTTAACGCTGTTAGTAGAAACTTCAGTTTATATTTCCATCTTGTGAAATTCGTTCCATCAAAGCGATCCAGCCGTATAAGGTCTTGATTTATCAACTTGATCGTCGCCAAAGTGCTTTCGTTCTCCATGGCAAAGTTATAGTTTGTGAATGTTGGGAAATTTGATGACTTCCACTTGAGGGATCGGAGAATAAAGCATCGAACCAAAACCAAAAAATGAAGATCACCAATGAAAGCAATGAACCAAACACCAAACCAGGAAATGGATTTGAAAACGAATACCAATGACTTGAACACGATATCGCTGTTTTCAAACTATATTTGCCCCCTCTCGAATTGAAATAATGCTTGTAGGTATTAAGGTAAATGGTTTATAGGATTTAAACAAGCCTTGTAAAAAATTAACACTCAAACATTAAATGTAATTCTCCAAAACTTGAAGAACACTAAAGAAGAATTTGAATATGATGAAGAAAAATTGTGATATTTTGTTGTTTTTGGAATGAATTTTGTTCTTGAATATGACTATGATTTTTATATGTTTTCAACATCATTATAATGATCACAAACCACCTGTATATATAGCCAAGAGACATGGTCATACGAAGTGGTGCCAAAAAACCCTACAAAACCGACCAAAAATTTGAACAAAACGATCACTAACGGTTCTTTTGGCATTTTATGCGGCCGCATAGTTCAATACTATGCAACCGCATAATTCTCTTTACAGCAGGGATTAAAATCCCTACCTTGACCTATGCGACTGTAGCCAAGTTTGGCCTACGCACCAAAATTTGGCCTCCAAAATTGATTGACCGTATAGGCCAAAATTTGGCCTTCAAAATTGATTTTCATTCCACATTATTACACAACCGTTTTTTTTTTTTTTTTATCAATTTTGAACAATGTTTTCAACAGATTTAGGCTAGGTTGTCGGCAAAATTATTTGTGCATAGACTTTTATCAATTATTGTATTGGACCCATACAAATGTACCAAAGTAAGATTAATATATGGTGGAGGCACGAATTGACAGCTTCTGCATGCTATGTTCGTTGAATCGATGTCACCACTAAGTTAATGGTCTTCGTTAACTCAAAAGTTAGTGATTAATCTACATCTTAACTTTATTTCGAAATCAAGTCAACGTGTCGAGAAATTAAACAAAAGTTCTTTTTACTCGATTGAATGACATAGTTGATAGTGACTAAGTGATGCGTCAAATCGTCGAAGTGATTACATGACGCCACAATGAAAACACTATTGAAATGATATTTATATTTAAAAGACGATTTTAATTGCAAATTCAATTGGCTAATGGTTTATGAGCCAAGCGTCACCATCTATATAATATGTGCCTATAAAAGGCAAGGCCTCTTCGTCTGTCAATGATCTAGCCCATGCCACTCTCACCGTCGAGTTGGCTCCTGGTCCGCTGCACTTATATTCTCCATAATACACTCGTCTGTACATAGTAATAAGAGGATTATAATATCTTTCTCTTTTTCAATATTTCCAAACATGGTACTAACTAAAGTAAAGAGTAAAGTAGTTACGTACGAATCACGGCTGGTTTTGCCCCAGTCACTCCAACCTTGGGGAAGAACAATCTTATCCATGAATGTGTAAGAGAAAATAACTCTCGAGTAATCGCCCCATGCTCTTCCTAGATAAATCGAACCGCTACCTGTTATTGTGCAGTTTTTGAAGGAAAATCCACTTGATATTGATGAATTTGTGCGTTTTTGAGCAGTCAAAGAGGCCACCTTCTTGGCCACCGAGTTCAAATAGCAATTCTGCCAAAATTCACAGAGCACAAAATTTATTTCTAGTGTGTCAATTAGTCCAAGCTATAACAAACCAGCTATTGATATGCTCGAAAATCGAAGCTGTCCAATCGTGAGTAATACTATTTCATCATTAGTTGTCATTATCATCCGTCTAGATGACACTGAGCACTGATTCATTCAATAGAATTGCCACTTAGATCTATAATGATCACAACTACTAATGATGAATATCGTTCTTCTATGGGCCTATAGTAGATGGTGAAGTATCGTCAGCCGGACTAAGATACGCCTATAGGCTGAATATATTTTTCGAAGTGGACCGAACATTTGGGCCTGTGAACCAGGTTGTTTTTTTATGGGCTAAGTAGTTATTGTAGTTTATCCCATAAAAAATGATGTGCTCACCTCATAGAGTGATCTGCCATAGCCAAAGATGAAATCAACGGATCCTTGAATGAAACAATTATTGAAATAATGAAGGCCTTTGTGATCATAAAGTGTGTCTTGACTCCCATAGAAACTACAGTTATAAAATGCAGCCTTTGTTCCAGATATTCGAAGTGCCACGGCTTGCTCTCCTCTCGATCCAACAACATGCGGAGCTGTATTCTGCATTGATCACACATATTGAACTGATGAACAAGTCGATAATTCCACAGAATGCCGAGATGGAATCAAGAAAATATTAATTCTTGTTGCTCGGAATCTTTTCGTTTGATAATTGTATAGAAGAAAACCATTCCAGTAATAAATAAATTGTTGGTGCAGTACTTCAGCTGGCCCGTGACCGAGTTTGGTTCTGAACCTATAATGGGACGACAATGTTTTTTATTTATTTATTTTGGGATGTTTTGTGTTGATTTGGAATCTACATGCCTTGATTCCTTGCTTCAGATGAGGAGTATCTTCTTCAAAATATATAGGGTAAATTTCAGAATAGTAAGGAAATGCATTCGTTTCTTCTGCATCAATCAATGATCGATAATACTATCGGCTCTGATTCGTTTAGAAAATGTGGTTCGAGGAACTATATGTGGAGCAATTCGGTAACTGAACTTTCAAAGAAATCTCAACTAGATCACTAAAATTTAACTTGTCTCAATTGGGTTATTAAACTTTAATTTAATTTTAAATTAGATTATTACTTCAGTTTATTTTTAAATTTCACCACCCAGTCGTCTGTTGTCTTCCAAATTGATGAAAATTACTTTATTAAAAATCATATCATAATGCATTCTTCTCGTAATCGATATGTGGTATGTCAATTTATCACTATACCACATCATAAAAATAGTGCCAAAAAAATAAATAAAATTAACCTTTTAAACTAAAGATATTACTAGAGCCGGTTTTAACATTTTTTTTTCTAGAGATTATTTATTGTATAACTGCTAGAGCATCTCTATTTTTAAAGAGCATATTTATGATTTGGAGAGTATCTATAAATTTAACTAATTTTTCTTTAAATTATTTTATTATTTTCTTACATTGAAAATTGAAACACTTTGAATGCATTTAATCATAGAGAGTGAGTTTGGCCTAAATTAAAATGTTAATTTAAAGAGTCATTTGAATTATGATTTTAAATATTGACTGTTTAAAATAGAGAGCATCTCATGTTTAAAGAGTTTTTTGGAGATGTTCTAACTAGACAAAATATAATGGAGTAGTAAAATTTAAAACTAAATTAAAGTTTAGTAACCAAATTGAACTTTCTCTTAAAATTCCGTGGCCACAGATGAAATTTATTGTAGAGTAATTCTTTTTGTTTCCCAAGATGACATTCCCTGCAGGAAAAATACAATCACGAGCTGCTCGTGAGCAACGAAATGTTAGGTAGTAAGCCATAAGACCTTATCACATCTCACTTCTTACAAGAGCAATAATTAAAATAAATTTATTCTCGATATATGCAAGAGTGAAGAGGCTATTTTCACGTGCCGTTGTATGATTTACTCACCTCTCTTACAGAAAACTACGTAGTAGAAATGTTAGAACAACCTAAGACATTGTACTCCAACATAAAATCATCGTCGACAAGTATTTACAGATGGACTCACCTCAAATTTCATGTTGATGGCGACGAAATAATCCCCATCAATGGCAACCGTGGCGCTTTGGTAAGTCTTTAGCGGTGTCCCATCTCTTCCGGTCTCAGACGCGGTGGCATTGCCCGTAATGCTCGGTGGATCACCGGCATTGCCTGAAAATGTTATGAAAGACATTGTTCTAGGAATACTGATCTTTTCCCTACACACAACTCCAATCAGTCAACTCAAATTCCCTCTCTCTCGAATTGAACACTGATTAATTGCTTGAAAAAAAAGGCATTATAAATATATATACCTATAAACACCTGGTTTTATGTCCAGCACCACTCTCCGAGTATTGTGCAAAGGAATGCTTTCAACGGCTTCTTTGATAGTCTTGAAATCACCAGTTCCATCTTCACTCACACTTATTTGAATTTTGTTCATTTCAGCCACCCGTAGCTTCGGATCCCAACCAGTACTCGACTCTCGGTGGCCGACCGACTCGGCTCTAAGAGAATCTTGTTTCTTCTTGTGATTTTCGACGTTCCACGATATCCATCTCTTGAGGTCTCTTTCTCTATTAACATTAGCTGAACAAGCCAGAATGTAAGAGAGAAAAAGGAGCAACATAATCAGTTGAACATGAATTTTTTGAGCCATAGTTGGGAAGTAATGTCTCATTGCGTGTTAAATAACTAGCATATATAGTTGCATGGTAAGACAAAAATTTAGAACTCGTTTTCTGTTAATGCAAAATTCAAAAATTAAGTAATTTTAAAGATAAAAATCATAAATGAGCCATTCTTAGTGGTTTTCTTGAAAAGGGTCCCAAAGTTTGTCCACAATATGTAATTTGACAATTTGTAATGCGTTACAGGCTTCATGCCAATATCGGGTATGATGGTGGAAAAAATAGAGTACTGCATCTTAGCTGTATTCCATATGATTCTGCCTTGTTTCGTAGCCATAAATAAATTGGGTATCCCTCACATGTTGTTGCCCTAAAGATTGGGTCATCGTTCCTTCTCAAATATCATATAGTATTCGTCTGATCCACTAGAAGTTTAATTTTGGCTATCTTGCTAACATTTTATTACAATTATGAAAATTTTAGTACAATTTATATAGGATAACATAATGTATCATAATTTATTTTATTTTACGAGGCTCATAGGTTCATCCGTGCGTTGATGTTTCAATTAACCTACTAAGTGTTTGATCGCATTATTTTGAAAGAATGTATTTTGGAATAGTAGATTGATGGAGAATGCATGGTTGAAAAAGAAGACAAAAATTATTGATGTGATGGAAAATATTATTTTGTTGAAAAATGAGTAGAAAAATTTTAATGTAGCTCAAATATATGCAAAATATGTAACTAGATCTCTATTCATGTTGAGCTATGACCCAATCGGATTAGGTGCAGGCAGTTGCAATTGTCTCGTCAAAACGTGTAAATTTTTTGAAAATTTGAATTTGAAATTCAAATGTACTTAAAACGGATATATTTTTTTGGCTACAAATACATGAAATTTTTTTACAACTACGCATTATCAAAAAAAATACTATTCATTACTTTATTTTTCTCTCAATAATTGGATACAAAAAGGCCCATAGTATTCTAGTCTCCAATTTCTTTATTCTAATCTTCAATTTAGTTGAGTTCTAGTTTCAGTTTCAATTTCAATTTCAATTTCTAATTTCTTTACTTAGTCTTATACTCTTATTCAATTTCTTTTACTCTAATATTCAATATTCTTTACTATAATAGTTATAAATTGATTTTACTAGTGATGTGATGAATCAATTTAAAGATAGTTCGAGTACTCCATTCGGCTACAATGTATCTCAAAATGTAGTCGGTTCCAAACCCGAAAAAAGGAGGAGAGTTTTAACTTTTATTTATAATACGTATAAATTGTACAAATTTTAAATTCTTTAAAAAAAATTAGATTTAACACGAGAAAAAAAAAAATCGAGCAAGCTTGGGTTAAGCATCAATTTTTTGGCCAAGCAAAAGGTCAAAAAAACTCGAACTTTTTTTGCTCAAGCCTAGCCCGAGTTTCGAGTTTCAACTCGTGGCTCGATTCGACTCGATTCGACTCGACTCGTTGATATGACTATATATAAATATTGGAAGTTAGGCCCTCCACTTGCATTTTTCCCCCTTTGAATTGAAAAATTCATGCTTTTGGATTCATAGAGAATAATAATGTATGGGTACATATAATTAACTCGATATTTAAGCCATGTTTGGTGGGGATTAAAATCAGATTTTTAAATAAATTATGATAAAAGTTGATAAAATGTGCAGTTAACAGTGATGGGCTCTATAAAATGTGTTGTTAAAATTAATTGTTGACTTTGATTTAGATTAAAATTAAAATTTTAATTTTAATTTTCACCAAACAGAGGCTTACTCAGATATAAACACCGCATGACCACCCACTCCAACCACAAACACCTTCACCCATCAAGTCCTCATCAACAACCACAACAACAACAACGAAAATTGAATCCGTACAATGATTCAGACGAAAAAAGACGGCATTGGCCATCACCCATTGCAATCGAACACATTCATTACCAATTTTTTACCTGTCTGGTTGAGCTAAAAATGATTAAAAGTTTAATTTAAATCAACAATTAATTTTAATCACATATTTCATATGATTTACAATTTTTTAATCATACATTTCATCACATTTTATCAATCTACTAAAAATCTTATTATTATCCAAACCAAACATGATTGTGTTATTCAAAATTTTCATTTCTTATAAATAATAAAACATAGATATTTTTCTCATGAGTAATGTTATTTATCATCATGATGATAGAATATTGCTGATGTGCCAACTTATTATTCTTCATATTTATCTCTCTTCTCTCCCTCTCTCATAAAAATTGAATTGCACAATCTCATTATTCCACATATTCCACATACATTGTCATATTACCGATGATAAATAACATTATTCGTTTATGATAACCAACTTCAAATGCTAATTTTTTTTTTAAATTTTTTTTCTCGTATACGAATTTTTGTTGTCAAGACCAAATTTCGTAAATTTTTTTGGTTCTCCGTCTTCGGTCTTTTTCGTGCAATTTGTACAAGTAACACAGTTTTAAATGATGAGTTTTGATAGAAAGTAACACACGAAATTACCTGCGTGGACCATTGATTTTTTAATGATAGTTAAGACCATATGTTACCTTTTTGTGACTAAGCTTGAAATATCCTTACCTAACCATTGGGAAACGCTAATAAATTTCTTATTTTCCTAACTTCTCAAAAAGACATACAAGGATGCCCAAAACACGAGCGTGCCAAACATTTGAGGGTGCTCCCTTTGCTTTCACTGCAGCTAGTGCTTAAAATTGGCCATTTTCAACAAATAACTTCCCTAGTCTCTGTCTTTTGGTCATTTGAGCTGTTTCATTGGCATAAATTTAGGAATGCAACCGCAATTTAAGTTCATCGCTTAAGTGCTTATTGAGTGTTTTCTTCTTCTGTATGATTTTACGGTGGTATGATTTTACCCACCGCAGATTTGAAAAGCTTCCTTGTCTATAGATTATGTTTTCTTGGAGGCCCTTTCCATTTATTGTTGACTTTGAGGGAGTTGTGATGTTCGGGGGTTAGACTGCTTCTATTGTGGCGTCTATGACAAATGGTCGTAAAAAATTCCTTTCACTTACAGATGGTTTGATTATCTTGGACCACGAAGCTCGGTTACTCAAGGTCTATTATGGCCAGAGCGAATTTGAGAGTGTTTTCTTCTTCTGTATGATTTTACGGTTGTATGTTTTTACCCTCCGCAGATTTGAATAGCTTCCTTGTCTATAGATTATGTTTTCTTGGAGGCCCTTTCCATTTATTGTTGACTTTGAGGGAGTTGTGATGTTCGGGGGTTAGACTGCTTCTATTGTGGCGTCTATGACAAATGGTCGTAAAAAATTCCTTTCACTTACAGATGGTTTGATTATCTTGGACCACGAACACCCCAGTCGTGCTTTTGGTTTCCGATCTTGGGGCATCATTATGAATGAAATCGCTTCTCTTTTTAATTCCATCAAACCTTGTATGGAAATTGTTCAACTCCAACCAGCAAAAGGTTCAAAAAAACAAAAAAAACAACCGGAAATAGAGAGAACCAAACCCCCTTCGCCGCTAAAAAAAGATTGAACATGTGGGGGGATCCTATTCTTGTGTTAGTCAACAATGGTTCATCATGAACAGACTCCATATTGGAATAAGTCGTATTTCCTCTCGTGTGGATCATGCAAATAGTTTCTTCCTTCATATTTTCGAGAAGTTATGATACATATAAGCCATCATTCAAGTTGCTCCTTGATTTGGTTTCATATTTAGTTCCAACCGAATCGATGACTTCATCAGCTCTATTTTCAGAATTTGACGTTCAAGGCCATCGCTCGGGATTAATGGTTGGAATTGTAATTTCTAAAGAAGAAAGACTGTGATGCATAATTGAATGAAAATGAAACTATACTAGGTTTCGTTTTTTTTTCTTTTCTCTTCTTTTCTTTTATTACTTGAAAGAATTTGGAAGTAACCAGGATTAGGTTTCCTGTTTTTTTTCCCCCTTCACATTTATGTTATTTTTGGTTGTGTCAAAATCCTATTTCATCAAATCACAACCCGGAGAACACCTTCATCACAGCTGATTGAAAGCAGTTTATACAAAATGTCATATACCTGCTTTATTGACATAGATTATTCCATTTCCTACTATTAGTGTTAGAATATGATATTATTCATGGGATAATTAATACTCAAAACTGATTGAAACCCGTTGATGTAGAAGCCCACAAGTCTTCTTCATTTAAAAAGATGTTAAATGAATCCTCGGATCCTAACCAATCTCCGTCGTGCATGGAAACCTGAGCATTGCCAATTCCTTCAAATCCATAGCTGAAAGGGCTATACACTGGGATGACATTGGCCATTGGCTCGGACAAAAGACCCGATATGTTGGATTCGGTATTCATTTCCACCAACCCAGAATCAGTTTGATGGAATTCAGAATCTGTCATTAGTTTCTCACAATTGATGTGATCAAAATCAGTAAAGAAAATGACACTGCTGTTGGAGTTGGACTGGGTTTCTGAGTTAGCTTCTGATGTGGCATCTATTCATTCCTCCACTATGCTGGGAAGCCACATACAGCACTCATGGAAATATTGTTCAAAATTGATCAAATACGGTTTGTGAAATAATGTGGAATGAAATATCAACCGGAGGCCTTTATTTTGGTCGCATAGGCCAAGGAGGCTTGCGGTCACCGTTGTAGGGATTAAAATCCCTGGTTGTTCTATGCGACCGCATAGGGTTGTTTTATGCGACAATCAGATGCAATCGCATAAAACAACCAGTTAGCCGTTTATGGTCGTTACTATTTGAATTTTGGTGGCTTTTCAATTGATTTTGGCACCATTTCGTGGAAGACTATATATATATATATAAATATATNCATACCAATGAGGCTTGCGGTCGCATAGGCTGTTGCAGGGATTAAAATCCCTACAACTGGTTATTCTATGCGAGCGCATAGGATTGTTCTATGCGGTCGCATAGAACAACCAATTAGATGTTTATGGTCGTTACTATTTGAATTTTGGTAGCTTTTCAATTGATTTTGGCACCATTTCGTGTCAGACTATTGATACCTATATATAGGTGATCAATAATCAAAGGTTAAATGATGATTATCAATCTTAGAAACATATTTTATTCCACACATCATTGAAATCAAAGATCCCTTCTTTCATATTCAAAATTTCCATTTTTGTGTTCTTCAAGTTTTGGAGAATTTTCACTAGTGTTTAAGTGTTAAATCATTTACGAGGCTTGATTAATCATGCAAATCATTTGCCATAATCCCTTTAAGCATCAATTTCAATTCGAGAGGTGGCAAATATAGTTTGAGGACATACCATATTTTCACCTCTTCTTTGATCTTCTTATTGTGTGTCTATTATTTCTGATTTTTTGCTCTTTGCTTTCATCTCCAATCCCTCCTTGTGGAAGAAATTTATAGACAACAAGCACATGATCATGTCAAGAAATTGTTTGCTATTCACGTAGCATTGTAGCTGCTTTGCTTGCTTTTTAATTGTGGTTTTCCAGTAGTTCTTATTTCGTTATCAGTTCGTCCTGGTAAGAGTTTTGCAATCTCTGTCCACCTTCATTATTAGTTTTATCAAAACTAATGAATTGAAATTGAGTTGAGAGATAACGTAATAAGAATTGATCGGTTATATGAAGAAGAAAAAAAGATGTGCTTAAAGATTTAGAAAATTGATTTACATAGCGCAAGCGTAGCTCTACAATATCAAGTTGTTCTTGAGGAGTGATGTTTCCTGTCGAACATTTGGATTCAAGTGCTGGGAAAATATGTAATTTGTCTTGTAGACTTGCATATGTAATTAATTGTGTATAAATGGTATCTTAAAATTAAGCCCGAAATTAAAGTAATCTAATAAATAATTAAGTAATTGGGTTTTGGACGTCTAAATAAAACGTGAACCGAATTATATGTGTAAAAACTGGATCCATTATAATTGTATTTGACGATGGACCGAATGCATATAAAAACTATATATAAGGATTATGACCCCCAATTCATATACAATTTTTCTCATTCTTTATGTTATCCCATCAATATAAGAATTTAAAGAGAAAAGTATATTGAAGAGGAAGATTCAAAACACGCATAAAGGAATTCAAGAATCAAGTAAAAGGATTGAAGCAACTAAATTGAAGAACAAGAAATCAAGATTAAAGATCTAGAAGACAATATTCAAGAATTGCAATTCAAGATTCAAGACTCATTATTCAATATACAAATCTATGGATGTTCCATACAAAGCGTAATTAATTTTTTCTTGGTGATTTGATATGAAGATCTTGACAATTCATAAAGTTTAAATTTCATTTAAAAAAAAAAAAAAAGAAACCAACTCAACGTCAAGTAGTTCAACTATCTTAATCTGCAGCTCTTACCTATACACCTCAACCCTTAATCAGTGGTAGAAATAAAGTTAGTTTCAGTCTTGTAACGTGATCATGAAGTTAATGCATGAAAGTTATTTTTGAAAGAAAATTTCGAGATTCAACATTAAGGGCATCTTTAGTTCGTACTATTAATTACTTGCCTTACGAGCTAGGGCATTCCATTGTCCTTCGCCATGGATGGCAATATAGTTAACAAGTTTTGAGTCTTCATTGCAAGACCATGGACCTTTCCTTATGCTTATCTCTTCTTCACTATGAGCTGTGATGTTAATTGGTACTTGACACTTGATGAAAATATGAACAATAATAAAAGAATTTTGTCTGTAACACACGAACGAGTGTTCGCTCGAACGGACATGATAAATATTTGGAATCCACCAATTAATTGAAAAGCTAATCTTATTAATCAAGAATCGAATAATGAAATTGAATTATTAAAACGTGTGCAAACCCTCTGTATATATAGACAAATTATTCCCTAATTTTACTAATATAAGAAAACTAAAAAAATCATAATCTAAAAGAGATTAAAATTTTTATTATAATCAATAAAAACTTTAGAATCCTATTCTAAACAAGAAAGAACAATAAAAAACAAAACCCATTACAACTATAAGTTTTATTATATACATTAAATATTCTTCTTATTCCTTCGTTTTTCTAATTGATTTAGCATTTTATCTTTTAATTGTCCCGCATTATTCCCCTCCACTTAAAAACTTGACCCGAGTTGTCATCAGGATATAGAGGCTCATCGACATAGTTATCAGAATCGGTCCAGCCTGAAAATTGTCGAACCGGATAGCAGTCCAGTCCGATTAGTGTTATTTGGTCTATTTGCAAGTGAAACTATCAAGAACCGCTCAGATTGTTTAATAATACTTTGAATCAGGTGAGCTTCACAGAAAACCAGAAACAGTTCAATGCGAATCGATTTTTTCATCTTATTAGTCCATAGAAAAATTTTATTTCAAATTTGAAGAAGAGATTCGAACCCTTCTTAACTCGTATGGTAAATTAGGACCTTGACCACTATGCATGTGTAATATCTTTGTAATTTATGTTAGAGAAATATATATATTCAGTTTAGTAAAAATGAAATAAAAATATATATATTTGGCCTTTTGTTTTAAAAAATATTTTTCATTAAAATTATAGTTTAGCAATGACCTACCGATTGAACCATTGACCCATCGGTTGAACCAATAACCCGATGATTTGTCCAAGTCAAATATGATAACTATGCTCATCGAACAAAAATTCACTGCCTAAATTTATAATAGTCAAAAAAATCTTTCCCTTCCGCTTTAGAAGCTTCATGTGCACTACATGTTGGTGGAACTATAATATTTTTATCCTTTCACTTAAACTTGTAAGTATTTTCTCTACACTTGCGTGGAACATCCACATCAATCTTACATATTCGAGTCACCTGAATAGACAAACCATTTTTATCTGATAAGGAGCTGGATGTAGTTCGGTTGACAACTTTAGATGATCCGCCAGCTGTTTGACAATCAGATTTTCACAATTGCATATGTCTATAATAAGACTATAAATAACATCAATAACTCGGCACTTGGCCTGAAAGATTTTTTTACATTGAGTCAACTCTTCTTGTTTGGGCAAACATGAAATTTTGTACACAATAAACACAAGATCTTCTTATTTTTCTCCACAAATTTCATCAATGTATTATCCCTCTTCCTTTTTCTCATTTTCGACATATTCATGATCCTCATCTAAACTACCATTGGAAATAGGAATCTTCACTTTGACTTTATAACCATCATAGTCATTATAAAGATCATAACGAACTGGGGCTGGATTTGCAGGGACAACAACGTAGACAGGTTCGATTGGTGGTTGTTGCCTTGGATTATCACCTCCAAGATTTAAGGCAACGAGTATGTTCTTGAGTTGATTGCGCATTCCTTGTAGTTGATTGCTAAACTTTTGCAGATTAGCTCTATCGCATCAATTCTCATCTCTAAAGTCTTATTTTGATCGTTTGTCATTGCTTTGATACCATCGAAGCAAGACACAAGTGTGACCAATAATAAAATATTTTTGTTCGTAACTCAAGAACGGGGATTTGCTCGAACGGACGTAATAAATATTTGGAATCCACCAATTAATTGAAAAGCTGAATTGTCTTATTAATCAAGAATCGAATAATGAAACTGAATTATTAAAAGTGTACAAAACCTTTGTATCTATAGACAAAATTATTCCATAATCTTACTAATATAAGGAAATTAATAAAATCATATTCTAAACAAGAAAGAAGAATAAAAAATAAAACATATTACAACTAAAAATCTTATTATAAACATCCTATCATAAATAATCAACTTTAATCCTATTTATAATAGGATTCTCCTATATTCTTCTTATTCCTTCGATTTTCTAATTAGTTTAGGATTTTCTCTTCTAACTATTCTGCGTCAGTGCTCCTTTGGCATCCATCCATTGCTCGAGAGAGAGAATAAGAAGAACAAGCTTCTTAGGATTATATGCATGTGAGGTACTGCTTTATATATGTAGGAAACACAAGGAACTATTGTCTCCACTGATTAAAGGAAAATATGGAATGTTGACATAAAGGTCTACGTGGTAAACGCCACTCTTGACGATGGAAACAAAACATAATATAGATTTAAGAGGGAACTCGGCATAAACTCTAGTAAAAGGTTCAAAAACAAATTTATTATGTCCGAAAACAGAGAGTACAATCTTGATTACAAGTAATGAATGGATTATGGAAGTGTACTTTCCATTCGTGCGCGTGAAAAGGTGACGACCAAGACTCCATCCATATATGTGCTATACACAGAACGTGGCATGCATTATGCATATATAATAGTCGATAAAGGTTCGATCCATCCTAATGCATTTGAAAATTTGCATGTAAATTGTGAGATGATCAGATGATGTGTAAACGTGACGATGTGGCATTCCTTACAATGAGGGATTTTTCGAGATTGACCAGAATCCTACATCTGATATAGCGAAGGTCTTGGACTTTATAATAATTGAGCTAACCTTTTAGGATGAATTATGTGCTTGTTAGAGAGTTTTTAAATTAAGATTTAAACAGCGAATCCCGCAAAATGTATGAATAAAATATAAATAATAAGTTGTAAGTCTACAAAATATGTGGATAAAAAGTGTTTGAAGTTTGCCAAATATGAAGCTATAGTTAATGCATTTATTGAAAATTTTATGGATGTATTTTATTTTAATAGAAGATGCTTGGAATTTATCCTCTTCTTTTTAGCTTTTACCAACAGTTTTAGATAAAGTGACGTTTACAGTTTTATTATTAGAGCTTGTTTGGAAGAGATTAAAATCGTATTAAAATTGAAAAATTAATCGTCATTATTGACTTTTATTAGACGAGTGAGACCTAATAACGACTATATTTTTAATTTTAATTAAATTTTAATTACTATCAAACAAGTTCTGAGTGTGAAAAAATCAAATTATATGTCCATGAATAGACAGGTGAAAGAGAAGTGGTAAATTTTTAGTCAAAAGTAGCAGCTAATTTCACATTAGATGCTGCTCCTTTTCATTTTCCAATTTTAAATTGAGTTGAAAACTGTAATATTGCTGTTCATTATGGAATTTCAGAATATTGTTTCGAGGGGCGGCATTTACCTTTAATTTGAGGAAATCTGCACCTTTATTTGACGAATATCTTGTCAATTGTAAAATCGCGTTTGATTCGCATTAAATGTTACCTAGAAAATAAAATATTTTCCTTATTTCGAGGAAAACGAAAATCTACCACAATCTCAAGAAATGTTTCCTTCAAAAAATGGAAAAAAGGAAATTAGACATTTTCAAAAGGAATGATTAACACATAACGTTCACATCTTTCACTATTATTGTGGAAAACGTCACTGCCATTCATTTTTTGATATTTTCACACTTATTTCCACATTTCATTGGGCAAAAAGTCATTTTCATCCGCTTTCTCAATTAAAAATTGTGGAACGACAAATATACCTTTATATTTAAATAAAACAAAAAAAAAAATTAATAGTAACCATAGTCCCAATTTTTTTAAAAAAGCACAAATAAGTCCCTAAATAAATTATTAAAAGAGTAATTAGCACATAATGTCTCTACCTTTCACCATTATAGTGGAAAACGGCTCTAACTTTTTTTTTTTGGTATTTTCACTCTTAATTACACATTTGATTGCTCAAATCATTTTTTCTGTTCATTTTCATTCAATTTCTCAATAAATGAATGTGAAATGATGAATATACCCTCATATTTAAAAAAAAAAGTAAATTAAAGATTTTTTTTTAATTCCTAATTTTTTTTAATAATTTATTTGAGATTTTTTTGCACTTTTTAATTTTTTAAATTTTTTAAATAAATTTAATTGGGACTCGTTTGCACTTCAAAAAAAAATTAATAATTTATTGGGGACTTGTTTGCACTTTTAAANAGTTTGTACCTTTTTTTAAAAAAATGATTTTTATTTTTTTAATAATTTATTTGGAACTCGTTTGCACTTTTTTAAAAAAAAAAAAATTGGAACTATGGTTGCAATTAATTTTTTAGCTTTTTTATTTAAATAGAATGGTATATTCATTATTTCACAGTTTTTTATTGAGAAATTGGATGAAAATATATAGAAATGATTGTTTACGCAATCAAATGTGTAATTAAGGGTGGAAATGTCAAAAAAGAAAGATAGAGACGCTTTTTGCAATAATAGTGAAAGATAGGACATTGTGTGCTAATTACCATTTTAATAATTTATTTGGGACTCATTTGCGCCTTTTAAAAAAATTAGGACTATGATTGCAATTAATTTTTTCTTTTTAGTTTTGTTTTATTTAAAGAAAATGGTATATTAGTCATTTCACAATTTTTAATTGAGAAAATGGATAAAAAAGACCTTTTACACAATGAATGGTGGAAATACCAAAAAATGAAAGGTAATGACATTTTCCAAATAGTATTGAAAGATGGGGACATTATGTGCTAATTACTCTTTCAAAAATTGGAAAATATTTTACATGAAAAAAATGAAAAATAAACGCTCCAAAAGTTGGAATTCAGATGGAAAAATACAATTTCACAATCAAACACACCCTAAGTGTTAATAGTACTAAAATAAACTAAGTACGATTGTGATCAATTGTGATTGATACGTGAAATGGATTATAAAATTTGGTGGATACCATGAACTATCGAAAAAGTGGATGAAAAGTGTGGTCCAATAAAATGGGAGATTAAAAATGAAATTTGACTAAGTTTGACCAACTTTTTTACTATACCCTAGCCCATGTTTGTCTATCATTATTTCAAAAAAATGAAAATTGTCAAGTTCATTTTCAATCATATATTCCCATAATAAAATATTTTGTATGAAAAATTTATAGGTTCATGTAATTAAAATGTAGTTTAGTTATGAAAATTTGTAGTGTGAATATATGTAATGTTGTATTACATGTATACAATAATTTACATAATGATTTATCAACAAATGATGTGATCAGATTTAATTGAATCAAAATCTCATCAATCAAATAACTTTCCTACTTACATTTTCATTATTTTCCATATATTTAACCATATTATTAAATTGATTGAAAGCTTTAGACAAAATGTCATCGTACATGTGCTGACATAGATTATTCCTTTGACTATATTATTAGCTGAGTAATATTATTCATAGAAAAGATTAACAAATTGTCACACATACATCACATCAAGTTAGACAACTATTCTTATTAGTTTGCTAGACTATGATTTTATGCACGTTATAAACACTTTCAAAACTGATTGAAACCCGTTGACGTGAAAAGCCAGAAGTCTTCATCATTTGTGGACATTGTAAATGAATCCTCGGAACTTAACCAGTCGTCTTGGTTCATGGAAGCGGCCTGAATTTCATTTCCGTCGAACCCATAGCTGAAAGGGTAATACACTACTTCAGGGCCAAAATCCTGCACAGATAAAGGATCGCCATTCCAGTTAAAATCTTCGACATTATCTAGTACTGAAACATCAGACATGTTCGCTTCGCAATTCATATCCACTGCCATGGCCCCAGTTTGAAGGATTTCAGAATCTGTCATTAATTTCTGCCTCTTGTGATCAAAATCAGTATTATTTGACTGGGACCCTGAATTAACTTCGGAAGTGGGATGCATTTGTTCCTCCGTAATGCTTGGAAGCCATGTGCAGCGCATGATGTCAAGAAATTGTATACTATTCACATCGCATTTTAGCTGCTTTGCTTGCTTTTTGATAATTGTTCTCCAGTAGTTCTTTACTTCATTATCCGTTCTTCCTGGTAACCCTTTCGCAATCTGTGTCCACCTTCATTAATTTTTGTTTCAAACTAAATAATTAATGAAAATCGAGTTGACAAGTAACATAATAAAAACAATTAGACAAAAAAAGATGCTGAATTTTTATGAATATACCGATTTCCATATTTCAAGTGTAGCTCTATAATGTGAAGTTGTTCTTCAGGAGTAATATTTCCTCGTCGAACATTTGGATTCAAGTAGTTCAACCATCTTAATCTGCAGCTCTTACCTGTGCGCCTCAACCCTTAAATCAATTATATGAAAGTTACAAGTTTTGGAATAGCTTGAAGTTCTTTTTCCTTTCTAAATGAACGAGGAGATTTGATTATGATTACCTGCATTATGGGAGAGGGCGTTCCATCCTCCTTCGCCATGGATAGCTATATAGTTTATGAGTTTTGAGTCTTCGTCGCTCGACCATGGACCTTTCCTTGTGCTTATCTCTTCTTCTTTCTGAGGTGTACTGTTGCCATATATTTCTTTGGCATCCATTGCTAGATGGAAGAAGCAGCTAAGGGTTAGCCTATATATATATGTACAGTTATAGGAATCATGAGGAATTGGATATGTACAGTTATAGGAATCATGAGCAATTGGATCCGCTGAAATTAAACTAAAAGGAATGATGAATGTTTATACAGAGGTTATTCAGTTATATGCTATGCCTTTTTTTTAATTAAAATTAATTCGAGGACTTAACCTATAATACAGAAAATTCGACGAGTTTAGATGACTCAGAAAATTCGACGAGTTTAGATGACTCAGATTCTAAAGTGTGATCTATATCTCATGTACACTCGTCACACTCCTCATCCCATGTGACTTTTGAAATATTTTGTTGATTCATGGTCTTGTCAAATAAAGTGAAAATTACACGGAGGCAAGTTTTTTAAGATCCAACTTCACAAATTATTTGATTGATTGTGACCAATAAATTGATTAATTTATGATTAATAAATAATATGTGACAAATTATTTGAGATTGTGACCAATAAATAATATGTAATTTATAACTTGTGATCAATAAATAATGTGACCTAAAAATTTGAATCATGACTTTGTGACAATAAATAAATAGTGACCTATAATTTTTTTGATTTGTAATCGATAAATAAATTATGACTTATAAATTTTTTTTATTTGTAAAATTATAACAAAAAAATTATTCTTGATTGAGAAATAATTTGCGATCAAATAGTATAAAATTGTGACATTAATATATTTAATTGAAAAATATATATTTTTCATTAATCATTTCATAAATAAAATTTAATTAGTATCTTATTTTTAAAATTTTAAACATTATTTTTTAATTTTAAAATATGTCATACTTAGTCTCTTACCTATGAAATTTTCCCACGAATAAATCAACGAATTGATACCAATTTTGACTTTGAAGTCCTCATCCCATCTTGATTAACGTTGACAGATGCTTTGAAGTGCACTTTTTTACATCTTTTGCGTGTGAATAACGTGCCACCAGCATAATATTTTGAATCAATAATTTAAGTATTTACTTATGGACTATGATACATGTACACAATTTTTTTTTTTTACCTAATCTTTTATTTACACTCACAATAGTGTGTGAGATCCACACTCGGAAGTTTTTTATTCACACGGGCCCCACTTGCATATGAAAGGGTGGCACATTTTCGATAACTCATATTCAGTACAAATAGAATTATCCTTTATTAATAATAGAAAGAAATAAAACTGAAAATGCAGAAAATTAGACGACACTTATTTTAATATAGGAGATACTTTGTGGAATATATCCTTTTTCTCTTTTGCTTTTACCAACGCTAGATATTTATAGTTTATTATGCAATGAAGGAATCCAATTCAATATAGGTGTAATATGGTGATGGAAATATAGTTTATTATACGGTGAAGGAATCAAATTACTCTCCTTGAATTGACCAAGGGGAGGAAAAGTGGTACAGACATATTTTCGCATCAGATGCTCTCTCTTTTTAAAAATTAAATTATGAGTTGAGAATTTAATTGATAAAATATATTTTTCATTAATCATTTCATAAATAAATTTTAATTAGTATCTTATTTTTAAAATTTTAAACATTATTTCTTAATTTTAAAATATGACATACTTAGTCTCTTACCTATGAAATTTTCCCAGGAATAAATCAACGAATTGATACCAATTTTGACTTTGAAGTCCTCATCCCATCTTGATTAACGTTGACAGATGCTTTGAAGTGCACTTTTTTACATCTTTTGCGTGTGAATAAGGTGCCACCAGCATAATATTTTGAATCAATACTTTTAAGTATTTACTTATGGACAATGATACATGTACACAATTTTTTTTATCTAATCTTTTACCTACACTCACAACAGTATGTGGGATCCACACACTTGAAAGTTTTTTATTCACACGGGGCCCCGCTTGCATATGAAAGGGTGGCACATTTTCGATAACTCATATTCAGTACAAATAGAATTATCCTTTATTAATAATAGAAAGAAATAAAATTGAAAATGCAGAAAATTAGACGACACTTATTTTAATATAGGAGATACTTTGTGGAATATATCCTTTTCTCTTTTGCTTTTACCAACGCTAGATATTTATAGTTTATTATGCAATGAAGGAATCCAATTCAATATAGGTGTAATATAGTTTATTATACGGTGAAGGAATCAAATTACTCTCCTTGAATTGACCAAGGGGAGGAAAAGTGGTACAGACATATTTTCGCATCAGATGCTCTCTCTTTTTAAAAATTAAATTATGAGTTGAGAAATGTAATATTGTCGACAATCATGCTTGGTGTACATTTTAGTGTACATTCTTGTTTACATTCATCTACATGATAAACTGTGATTTGACAATTTTAAAAAAATAAAACTCTTTTTCCATCCAATTACTTTCTAGCAATCATACAAGTGTCAAGCGTGATCTACAAATTCAGTGTACAAATGACAAAGTCCTATTACTAAAGATCTGATTTAATTCACACCAAATTGAAAATAAATATAATTGAGATAAAAAGATAAAAGAAATTAATTTTATTCGTTTACAATTACGAAGAAAATGATTATAAAAATAAAATTGTTGCGACGGGAATTAATAGCAAAAAAGTAAATGTACATGTTTATACACATTTAAACTATTAAAGAAATAATCCCAAATATTTATAAAATTTCACGGTTCATTTTATAGTTTTGAACAATTAGAATAAAACTTTGTTCATTGCAATATTATATACGTTGGCAATACTTTTTAAAATTAAATCAACGCTATTAAATACCCAATTGTAAGTAAAACACATTCATCGCACGTACTAATCTTTTAAAAGTTTGTTTAAAGTTTTCTCGAGATTTTCGAATTTTATTAAAAAAAAATAAAAATATACTACTAGAAAACCTTAAAATTCAGAGTTTTCAAAATGCTTCAAAACTCGAAAGTCAAAAGTGTTCCAGTTTTTGAAAGTGTTCAAAATTGAAAATCTAGAATGTTACCTATAGAAATTACTTACTTCTACATGGTTACTTCTAATTTTGTGTTGCATTTTTCTGATAATTATGGATTTTAACTACAAGGATAAGCCAATTTGGACATAAATTAATTTGAACTGATGGAAGAATACTGCCGGCTTGCCCACCTTAGGGTTGTTTGTGCAGAGAATAGTGCAGTCAAAACCAAACATAGATAACGTTACATGCTTACATCATCATCGTGACATCAAAATTCACTAAATTGGATATGAGAGAATCATTTAACAAAAAACCTAAAGCTAGTGGCTGAACTTTTTTGCATTAATTCCCAAGTATTGTGGATATGAATCAAGACACCCACCCACCCAAACCGACCATTTGAAATCTTCTCTACTTTAAATTCCTTTGATTAACTCAAATCTTATAAAGTTATAATATAATCCTAGTAGAATTTTTTACACCTTGTTACTTGATAGAGCTGAATAAAGATGAACGGGAATAAAAGAAAGCTCCAAAGGTATTTATTGGTAGTCAAATTTAAGTTGCTTTACTAGAAAAAGTTTGAAGTCGACACAAATAATTAAGTATTTCACTCTTTTGACTCATCCACGTATGCTAACCTTTGTTCGCAAAATAATTCCCTTAATAAATAAAATATGTCCTTGTTTGGTGGGAGTTGAAATTAGATTTTTAGTATATTTCAATGAAAACTGATAAAATATGTGATTGAAATTCACATATGATATGTAATTAAAATTAATTGTTGACCTTAACTTAATTACTACCAAACATGGGCTAGTTAGGTTAGGCTAAATCTTAGCATTTTTACACGTGAGCACAATAATGTCAAAATGGCTAAAGGGAATTCATTTCGAAAAATGAGCTCCAAATTCAACATGAGAACTCATGTGAGACAGCTGAGCGTGCCCTACACTAATTTCAGTTATACAAGGATCTCTGGCAGCAACCTCCACTACGATAGAACTCGACAATTAGTTTACAAAGATCTAGAGCTCTCAAAATGATCATCTTGCTCTAGGATTAACCCTCGTTCTAAGAACTTAGCATCTGATAAGTGTATTTTATACACTTATTCGGGGTCTAAAATAGCGATATTTAATAGTTTTTCCGATAAAATATATTTTAAATTATTGTATTTTATGTTATATAGGTAAAACTCAATGAAGTTAGATTGTCTAACCAAATATTTTTGCATGCTTGTGTGTTTGTTGTTATTTAGATTATAATTTTGTTTGAAAACAAACAAATGTTTAAGTTTGGGGGTATTTGATAAGTGTATTTTATACACTTATTCAGGGTCTAAAATAGCGATATTTAATAGTTTTTCCGACAAAATATATTTTAAATTAGTGTATTTTATGTTATATAGGTAAAACTCAATGGTTTAACGAGGAATTGAAAGAAAGAAGCGAAAGTTGGTGAAAATGACAAAATTCAAAGTTTGATGATCAAATTGCAAATTCATTAGTTGATTCGGACCACATGACGATATTTCAAAGATTTCTATGAGACGATTAGATGGAATTAGAACTCAAAAAGAAATAAAATATTATCAAAATATTATCAAACTCAATTTCCAATCGCACAAGTTATATTTCTAATCGTACAAGTTATTCGAAGATTGAGACCCATTTTTGGCATATAAACGTCCGAATTGGGAAAATTATATTTCTAGCAAAGTTGTAGCACTTTGAGTTAGTTTTTTCAATGCACTTTGAATGACTTTAATCAGATATCGGAAGATAAAGTTATTGTCAAATACTGACTGATGTGCAGAGACAAAAAATCGGTGCTCGAAGACAACTTTCCTTATTCGATTGAAACTCTTTTAGAAGTCAATTTGGACGTAATTTGTAACCAATTTTTGATTCCTACAAATACTTAACAACAGAATACGTATTAGAAACCTTTGATAAACATGGCATACTCTAATATTCATCAATTATTACCATCAAATGAGGAAAATTCATAATTTTTGTGAGAGAATTGAAGGGGATTTGCAAGAATTTAATTAGGTGAAGATTCAAACCTAATTTTTGGACAAAAAAAGAAAGCGCAAGTGGAGATTCATTAAGAAACCATTGAAGAGATTCAAAATTTCAAGATTCATCTTCATCTTCATATTCTCAATTTATCAAAAATTTGGGTTATGTCTTTTTACTTAAATATGATTTTTTATAATTTCGATATGTTAAGCTAATTTTATATATTGCTAGGATGAGATGAACCTTTGTTATGATATTTTTAGTTTTTAATTAATTATTTTGACTTTAATTTGATTTGATTTGTGGATGTTTATTATCGCTTTATCGTTCTTTTCAATTGCTCGATCACCAATTGAATTATTAGTGAATTTTATTGTTATCGAGAGAGACCATATGGTTTAATCACATTATAATAAACATTGTAAGGTTCGATAGATGATACAAATATATCTATATAGTTTATATGGTTTCAATATGTGTTCTAGTACTTGCTAATGCATTTATCATGTTTGCATCTTTCATCGAAAGATAAAAGTGTCACATGAGGTGAATAAATTTGATCGCTATCGAGAGAGGTTTTCAATTAAATTAGGAACATTGACCAACATAAATAATTTCAAATTGTCACTTTAACTGTTACACTAAAAATGGAATAATAAGGGAATTCGACATCTTAGCATTGCATCTCACATATTTGAAAAACATATTTAGTTATTTTCATTAGTTTAATTGATAATTTTAGGGATTAGTATAAAAAATCATAAAATTTATTTGCTATTCGATTAAAGTTGCAATTAATTTAATTCGATCAAACGCGTAATCCTCGTAGGTTCAATACTCTATTAACTACTTTATTACTTGTTCACGATCTTGTTCAC
>CAIGRB010119173.1:0-24062 GCA_903798255.1 Fraxinus quadrangulata
ATTGCAGTAAAAGAAATTTCAAATAGAGGTCTGTGCTAACATAATTTCTTTAAAATAGATTCGTCCCCTCACCGTACGTGCTTGAGGTTTAAATTGAGCGTCCATTTCTCAAGATACAACGGTAAAACTAATAGATTCTGAGCACGACAGATACTATTTCGACGAACTGATTTAGTGTCTGAACAATACCACTTCCAAGACTCAAATAGAAATTAAAAATGTATGCTGACAGAACTCGATCTGTATACAGAATGTATTTTCAGATGAATTCGGGTGTTTTTGAAAAGTAGAAAACGAGACATATAAATATTTGGCTTTTGAGAATGTGACTTGCCCATTCATTTAATGGTAATTACCACATGAGTTTCAGCAGTTTCAGAAAATAAAAGTTCGTTGAATAAAATAAAAATGTAGCAAAATTGGCCCCTTAGGAGTGTCCACGTTTTGCTACATTTTTATTTATTCAAGTGACTTTTTATTTTTTGAAACTGTTGAAACTCCTGTGTTAATTATCATTAAGTGAATAGGCAAGTTACATTCTCAAGAGTCAAGTATTTAAATGTCTCGTTTTCCCCTTTTCAAAAACACACGAATTCATCTAAAAATACATTCTGCATACAGTTCGAGTTGTGTCTGCATACATTTTTAATTTATGTTTGAGTTTTGGAGGTGGTATTATTCAAACACTAAATCAGTTCGTCGAAATAATATCTCTAGTGCTCAGAATCTACTAGTTTTACAGTTGTATCCTGAGAAACTGACGCTCGATTTAAATCTCAAGTAGGTACGGTGAAGGGGCAAATATATTTTAAGAAAACTGTGTTAGTACAGGCCTCGGTTTGAAATTTCTTTTACTACAATTTAAATTATTTTTTCTGTTGTTTTATTGCAGTTAATCAAATTATTTGCTACATTCTTTTGATAAGTTACATATACAGTATCAGTGTTGCATATACGGTATCTGTCTTGCATATATGATATTTGACCTGTAAATACGGTATCTATCTTGCAAATACGGTATCGATCCTGTAAATACGGTATAGGTGTTACAAATACGTTATTTGTCAATATTTTAATCGTTAAGCCGATATTTATCCACACAAATATAAAACCAACAAAAATATGTCAAAAAAATTGTTTTGGGTTGTCAAAACGCGGGCTTGTAGGCTATAAAATTCATACTTCTAAGTTTTCCTCATCAAAAATCAGGTAATGCATTTAACTTTGTAGATTTATTAAAAACTTTTAAAATCCTTATACCCACATCCAAACATATCCAAATGAATGTCCTAATAGATCTAAACCGATAAATTATCATGGGCCGAGGACCGTGATTATTAGTTAAATTTATTTGTCAAATTCAACGGTAGGACAGACTCCATATAGAAATTATCATTGGTTGAGGGCCGTGATTATTAGTTAAATTTATTCGTCAAATTAAATAGTACGACAGACTCCATATAGTTTATACAAATATAATTTTGAGAACTTGATGCCCAATTAGACGTGATCTCAGCATATACGGCTTCATTTGAATAGTTTTATGCAATCAATCTTTACACTTGATGTAAACAAATATGCCAACCAAACGAGAGAGAAAAATTATAACAATCTTTTTTTTTTTATATAAATTCATTTTCGATCACATATTTCATATGATACATAACTTTTATCAAATTTGCAATTATATATTTCATCAAATTTTATCAAAATATACTAAAATTTTAATTTTTATCCAAATCAAACGAGGGCTAAATGTACTATTTAGTTTCAAGAAAAGTAAAATATGTATTAATGTCAATGTTGCCTTTACACTAGGGTTACCCCTGCCAAGCTACCCACATGATATCCAGTGATTATTTGAGGCCCACATACATCAGGCTTATGAAATTGCATGGATAAATGAATAATTGGTTTCTTGGTTTGTATCAATGTTTCTTAAACCATGAAAGTCTAAAGTATTGAATTCTCTTTGAGATATCATATCTTTCTTCCATGGATTCGCTATTAACAAATGACTAACGAGGGAATGAGTTAGCCTGTTCTAACGGATGAAAAAAAAAAAAAAAAGATTTTGTGTCTTCGCGTTTTTATATCTGCTTCACTGCATCACTCTTATATAGGTGTTGCCATTGGCGGATTTAGGGAGGGGCTAGCCCATGCCAGCCCAGCCCACTTCTAGTAAATTTAATTTTTTTCTTATGTAAAACATTTTTTAGTGTGTAATTTTTTATTTTTTACCTATTAGCCCGTGTTGAAAATTCTTTTTGTCGATCTTGGATCAATCCCTCGGTGTTGCATAGTTGTCATCTCCATCACGATGCTCCTATTTACTCCCCGGGCATTATCGTAGGCAAATCCCCAAACTCATACCTGATATACATGCTTGATCAAGTTGTATAACAAGTGGAAACGGAAAACAATCTCTATTTTCTTCCATTTCATATTTTAGCGAAGTGAAGAAGTTAAAGCTTTTCTCTGAAACTCCAACTCTAGTATGTCGAGATCAATCTACAGGAAAAGGAAAAAGTGATACGATGATACCTTGCTATCGTAGTGTATCTTTTTAGACCTAGCTCCGATACGAGCCAATATAGCTCTCATCTTCACTTGCCACAAAGAAAATCTTGTACTGCAATCCAACAACGGAATATCATACTTCATGGTAGCCATCGATATCCAAAACCTCAAATAATCAAATTTTTGTTTTGCGGAACTGCTGAACCTGGGCTCTAATTCCACTTGCTAGGAATTTGAGGATGTGATATGACGCGATATGAAGTATAGATCGCACAAACAAATAAGGAAGAACAAGATTTAAAAGAAAAACAAACAAGAAGATGAAATTGGCAGAGGAACTGAATAGTTTATTAACCAATGGAGAGAAAAATACAACTTCTGCAACTTCTGATCTGATAAACTAAATGAAAAGTCTTCTATTTATAGGAGACATGTCCAAACTCTATACTTAACCTAAAATATAGAAATTAGGTCAAAAATCACAAAAAATCGAAAAATAAGGAAACGAAATATGCGGCTCGTCGAAACAGACGATGGCGAACGACGGACTCCCTGTTCCAATTTTGCTCCTCTCGCTCAAGCGATAATCGAGCATCGGCCAAGCGCCATCAAACCGTCATTTTTTTTCTTTTTGAACCTTATTTTGACATCTTCACGCCCATTACTCCAAACGCGAAGCTCTAGACCCAATTTGAATCGGATTTAGATCATAAAACCTAACAGTTCAATATGCAGAATTGCAAATGAATAGAGTATTTTGTTGGAATCAAAAAAAGCAAGAAAGTCAAGGCACAATCAACTTCAGGCGCAGAATACATTGTATCAAGCCATTTGGCTGATGAAATAACCCTCACGATAACTGCAATTTGCAGAACAAGATTACCATTTTACCTTACATGCAAGTATGCGTTTATGTTTATTATTGGTAATTTCTTAATTGCTATTGGCATCAATTTTCAATGATTAATTATGACATATGTTTTGTTGAAGGCAGAAGGAATATTTATTATCAATGCTGAGAATAGTCAATAAACACTTGTCCGGAACCAGCTTAATAAAGGGTTTGTGCCCCGTGGAATTGATGTCCGTTGTTCGGCAGAGGAAATTCCTTAGTTAAATATTCTTACATTATCTTGAGAAAAAACATTATGAGATGAAAGTTATTTCTTCTTAAGTTCATGTGTGCAAGTAAATGCAAGATGACTTAGTTTTTATCTATTTATTTATTTATTTTTCCTATAATGGTTTGTCTTTATCTATAATGGTTAATACATGCAAAAATATATGCATTCTGGCCTAAGATAGTAAATCGTGGTGTTCTAAAGTTTTTATAATGCCTTTTTATTGGCTTTACAAAATGTAAGCATTCCGGTTTAAGTTGGTAAATCATGGTATTATAAACTTTTTATGGATTGATTTTTTTTAAAAAAAAATTTCATTCCTTGCTATGCTTCTTTGGTCGGATTTAGCTTTCTGGTGTTCTGAGGTTTTCATTTCTTTTATTCTTATTTTAGTTAATCCAATTATAGTAGATTTCTGGTGTTCTGATTACTGCATCTGGGACATGATCCTGCTAATATCCCGCATTTGAAGTCCGGCTTGTGCAGGTAAGTTGATTTATTATGACCTTTAATTGCTATAGAATAGCTTATTCTTTGTTTCAATATTCCCTTGTTGTTATTGAATTGTGAATGTTGAGATCTTCAATAGTTAGGTCTCTATCTTGCTAATGCAGAAAAAAGCTACATTTTAAAGTTTACTGCAATGCTTTTTCAACTACTAATGTTATACATTCTTCTTACCGTTTTTTCAGTCCTTTGGCAAAGAATAAATTTTACAAGATAACCTTCTAAAATTATAATAGGGATAGTCCATATTAAGCTTTTTCAATGGGTCGCCTTTCATTTTATTGTGGAGAACATTCTTACTTTTCATTTTTTGACATTTTTACCTTTATTTCCACATTTCATTATGCAGAAGGTCCTTTTTATCTATTTTTTCAATGAAAATTTGTGAAATGACGAATATACCATTCTCTTTAAATGAAACAAAAAGAAAAAGCTAATTGCAACCATACTCTCAATTATTTTTTTAAAACGTGCAAATAAGTCCCAAATAAATTATTAAATTAGTAATTAGTACATAATGTCTCTATCTTTTACCGTTATTGCAAAAAAGTCCATGCTTTTCATTTTTATTTTTATTTTTGTATTTTCACCCTTAATTACATCTTTGATTGTGCAAACCATCATTTCCATCCATTTCAATATAATTTCTCAATAAAGAACTGCAAAATAATGAATACACCCTCCTATTTAAATAAAAAATATTTTTAAAATTTCTAATTCTTTAATAATTTATTTTGGACTCGTTTACACTTTTTAATATTTTTTATTTTTAAATAAATTTAATTGGGACTCGTTTGCACTTTTTAAGGAAAAAATAATTTTTAATAATTTATTGGGGACTCGTTTGCACTTTTTAAAAAAAATTAGGACTGTGGTTGCAATTGATTCTTTAACTTTTTTATTTAAATAGGAAGGTATATTTATCATTTCACAATTTTTTATTGAGAAATTAGATGAAAATGGATAAAAAAATGATAATTTGCGTAATCGAATGTTTAATTAAGGGTGAAAATATCAAAAAAATAAAAAAGTATGAACTTTTTTACAATAAGGGTGAAATGTATGGAAAAAAATAAACTAAGACGACGAAAATCAAGTACCAATAAATATGGATAAAAAACCAGTATGGCCTGGCACGCGCTTCCGCGAGATGCAGGCTATAAAATAAATAATTGACTATAAATAAATGATCCATTGTTTCAGCCGATCGCTTCCTCTCTCTTATTGAGAACAACAAAAATATAAAACCAAAGAGTTTAAATCGCTCTCTTCTTCTCTCTAGATTATAACCCCAGCTGAATCTCCACCCCTAACCCACCTCCAATCCACCAACCCGAAGGCTCTAGTTCCAAAAAGATGCCTTTGGGATTGCATCATCAAGCAGCAGCCCGTCACCATTTCATGATCTCTGTCCAAGATTTTCTTGCACATATTTAATTATTCGTTGGGTTAAATTTATTAAGGAGATATATCTGCATACACCCTCAAAGTTGTGATCTTTGAACACCCAATTGCGATTTATTTTGTGGGGTATGGGTTTTCTTTGTGATGCACAGAAAAGTGATGGTGGTGTTGGAGGTTTGAGGAGTCTCGTGAGGAGAAAACAGGTGGATTCTGCTCATTCTAAGTCACCATCTGCCTCAGGGAGTGGTCATCATCAATTGGCCAAGGCTTTAACTGTGCCTCATCTTATTGCCATAGGTTTAAATTTGTTAATGTTCTTAAATTCTCTGTTGTTCAATATTTAGATTTTTATATAGATTTTTGTTTTGTTGCTTTCACAACTGTAGCCTTCTAAGATGTTTAATTATATGCCTTCAGTTTCTTGATTAAAGTTTCATGATCCTTTCGAATCCTTCATCCATTTCATTCCTGTTTTGTATTTGCCTTTATTTCTGTATTTCATATATGTTTTAAATTGAAAAAATGGGCCTTATAGACTATTTATTGGGTTTTAAAGGTCTGCCAGTAACTTGCGAATGCCTTTTATGTATTGAACGTGTGCTATAAACAAAATTATGGTTAGTTGATTGGCTGAATTTTGTAGGAGTTGGTTCCACAATTGGTGCTGGAGTTTATATTCTTGTTGGCACAGTCGCTAGGGAGCATTCAGGACCAGCCCTTACTTTTTCCTTTCTAATAGCTGGTATAGCAGCTGCTCTTTCTGCCTTCTGCTATGCTGAGCTAGCGAGTCGTTGCCCATCAGCTGGGAGTGCCTATCATTATTCTTACATATGCATAGGAGAAGGGTAATATTTACATTCCATCATGTTTTGGGGAGATATTTTTGATTGTATAGCATACTATCTTTTACTTCTCAAGAGGATATTGTTACCAGCTTGATTGCATGGAGATTGTGTGAAGTTGGATCGACAGCATTGTGGCGATAAATTTAGTTGTGATAGTATTGTGGGATAAGTCTTCAAAATTAGAAATTTGGAAAACCTTTTTCTGATTTAATTATTGTTGAGAATTAGAAATTATTCTACCGAGAGCAATCAATTTGCAGAAAGAAATAAAGACACGCAATATTTATAAAGGTTCACCTCAATGTAAAACTACATCTGTTTCGCTTCTGCAATAATTCACTATGATGAACAAAAGTTTATAAGAGAAAATTGCACAAGTATCAACTATAACCTCTCTTTCTCTCTTTAATGGTGGTAATTCAAAAGTCTAATGACAACTCTTTATTTATGAGACAAATTAAGGCCAAACCAAAATTTAGAAGGACACAAATTTCTAAACTATCCTTAATGAAATTTTGGTTTGGGATGCGGTCTTCCAACCCCCACGGCGACCTCACCGCAAAGGTTGATCCGCCTAATGGCTCTGCATGCAGCAATAATTAGGCTCCCCTCCTTAACAATTAGAACTCTTCTAAAAGCTAATTGCGATCACCAAATTTGGTGCGAACAAACCTAGCCTTGATGTTTGTTTGCTTATATAGAAGTATGGCTTTGGAAAAACTAGAGGAGCTGTTGTTGCCACTTCGCAAAACTGAGCTTTCAGTTTGCTGCTAACTATCATTACTTGATTTTTTGATCAAGCTTTCAGATATTTTTTGGTAATTCCTTCAACTCCTTGGATTGCATGCAGTGTTGCTTGGTTGATTGGTTGGGCGTTAATATTGGAATACACTATCGGAGGCTCTGCAGTTGCTCGTGGCATATCTCCAAATTTGGTGCTGTACATTTCTCTAATATTTAGCCATTTTATTAGGTCTCTTTGTGTGTGTTTTATGATTTATCTTTTATTTTTTAGGATACCAATAAGCAAGAATTTGCTTTTCTACGCCTTCCATAATCTCAGCTTTTGTCTTCCTTGCATCAATTTATATTTGGTTATGCATATCTTCTTCTGCATAAACATTTTGTTGGCTAACTTCCAAGCCTTTCAATTTCGATTATCCATTTCTGATATCTAGTGTAGTGATTGTTTAAAAATAAGGTTGTCCTTTTCTTCAATATTGATGCTTGGTTTAGCCCTGTTTGCTTGTTCATTCAATTGGAATTATGAAATGTTTGATGGTTACTCCATTTATATATATACTATTTTTCCCATCAGGCCTTACTTTTTGGAGGTACAGATAGTCTCCCTTCGTTTCTAGCTCGTCAAACCATCCCAGGGCTTGGTATTGTGGTGGATCCATGTGCAGCTATTTTGGTGTTTGTAGTCACTGGTCTTTTGTGTGTGGGAATCAAGGAGGTGTTTTTTTCAAAATGTTTGTTTCTTTGGAAAATGTTCCTTGCTCCAACTGTCTTAACCTCTAAATCTCGTAACATATGTTCTTCAGAGTACATTTGTTCAAGGAATTGTGACAGCAGCAAATACTTGTGCCATGATCTTTGTCATTATAGCTGGTGGATATTTGGGTTTCAAGACTGGATGGCCCGGCTATGAACTTCCTGTTGGGTAATCGTTTATCATCCTTAGTCATTTGCATTTTATATCCTCCTGAGTCATTCTTGTCAATTTTATTGTATGCTAGTGAGCATAAGGAACTACTCATGTAGAGAAACTATTTTCTCTTTTAGATATTTTCCATTTGGGGCTGATGGCATGCTTGCTGGGGCTTCGACTGTTTTCTTTGCATACATTGGGTTCGATTCAGTTGCTAGTACTGCAGAAGAGGTTTGTGCCACTGTCTCCCAACTGTCAGTTTTTAGAGATGTATGGTAATGACTAACAGCATGCTTGGCTAAGCTTTAAAACATGTAAAAGATATTTGGATACATTATATTTTTTTTTTCTTTTGTTTCTTGTAAAAACAATTACTAATTTTGAAAGTAACTGTCACCTTGTTACAAAATAGTAACTTATCTCCAACTTCGGCTGATAAAAAAATATTTATTCAAATTCACTTGCTAATAAGTAAACTTAGAAGAAATCTTTTAAGCTTAGGCTAACATATTATGAGATTTTTGAACCTCGAACATCACCATCTGACAGGTAAAAAATCCTCAACGAGATTTACCCATGGGTATTGGTATTGCACTATCTATATGTTGCACATTGTATATGTTGGTCTCTGCCGTAATTGTTGGTTTGGTGCCGTATTATGCTATGGATCCAGACACTCCCATCTCGTCTGCATTTGCTAGCCACGGAATGAAGTGGGCAGCGTAAGTAGACGTCCAGTTTCATAATTAACTTTATTGAGATCTCCTCTGACTTGAGACATTTTTTGCAATGTTGTCTTTGTATTAATTGTGCTCTTATACTTGTCTATCCAGGTATATTGTTACTGTTGGAGCTTCTACTGCTCTTTGCTCAACATTGATGGGTTCTATCCTACCACAGGTAACCAATTATTGTTAATAGGACCATAAATGGTTTTCATATGTTCAGATTGACACTGCTAGTGAATAAAATGATGTCAACTGCATTTCTGATTCATGTCTTAGTACTGCCTGCAAAATCACTAAATCTAACTTCTAAATTTGTCTTAAAAGGTTAAAAGAGTTGTTGTCGATACTTGATATCAATATATGAAGATCTAAGTTTCTTTTACTGGGTCAAAATGTTGTTTTATTCCTTTTCTATCTCCACCTAGTGGAGTCTCCCTTCACGACTGATGCATGAAAATTTTCTTGATCTAATATTTACCTCAGCCTAGAATACTTATGGCAATGGCTAGAGATGGATTGCTGCCGTCATTTTTTTCCGATGTCAATAAACGCACTCAAGTTCCTGTTAAGAGCACTGTAGTTACTGGTTTACTTGCTGGAATCTTGGGATTCTTCATGGATGTTGAACAGTTGGCAGGCATGGTATGTTCATTTTCTCGTAAAAGCTACGTACATGAAGTACCTCATTTCTGATTGCTACTACTATTTTCGGTTGGAACTTCTGGATTCGAATTGCATTTTGCTTGCCAAATTCGTTTTTTCGTGTTCCCTTCTCCCTTCCCCCAGCATTTCTGAATTAAATTGGTGAGATTTTCAGTGACAATCACAGAATTGTGATAATGAGGAGAAACCACATTGCATTTCATGTTACTTGAATGCTCTATCTACTTATTGATGTGCATATCTCAGTGATGATATAGGTCAAATTGATAATACTCCTTCAAATTTTTAAAATAGTTATCAGGAACCTTTTTCGTCTGTGAAGTTCCTTCTTGAGGTGTTGATAGCTTTGTTGTACATGCAGGTTAGTGTCGGTACACTAGTTGCCTTTACAATGGTGGCAATTTCTGTGCTGATACTGAGATATGTTCCACCGGATGAGGTTCCACTTTCACCATCTTTCCAGGAAGCAATAGATTCAGTTTCGGTGAGGTATAGTAGCAGCAGTTCTAAGGAAGTTGATGTGGAGCACTCAAAAGTCGATGATATAACCTCTAGTGATAGAATTCCACTTTTAGTTGGCAAGGACACACCTGTTGGATATCCTCTTATAGAGAAAGCAGCTGCCCAGTGCAAATGTAAGTTTATCCAATGAGCAAATACTTTTTTCATTGCTTATCATGCTCCTATGATACGCTTTTCTTCTTTGATTACCCAGCTATCAAAATTTACCTACTTTTTTCATTGCTTATCATGCAGTCAAGGTGAATGAAGCCAACAGGCGGAAGATAGCTGGCTGGACAATCATGGTTACATGCATCGGAGTGCTTGTCCTAACTTCTGCAGCTTCAAGTGTGAGCCTTTATAGGTGGGTGGTCTATTTTTATGGCGATTATTTGTGGCTTCACTTTGTCAGGAAGAGTGTATTATGTCTTAAATGATGTTTTAAATGTAATGAGAAAGGTCTTAAGAAATGCAGAATGTTATCTTTAAAACATTAGTACATGATGTATACATAATTTTCCGTACTTATCTTTTTTGAATCTATCACCTTTTGTATAAACCATGTTCTAAATCTCAGTTTTCAATAATTACCAGCTCCCTTAGATTTACACTTTGTGGAATTGGTGGGGTTCTCCTTTTATCTGGTCTAGTATTACTCACATGGATCGACCAAGATGATGCAAGGCACAACTTTGGGCACTCTGGAGGTATGCTTTCTTGATGTACAAGTAATCATGATTTTGATGAGTATGTTGTAGCTGAATAGGATAAAAGCGCTAATTTCATGAATCTATGACATGTTTGGTAAGTTGGATAATATACTACTCGACAATAATAAGAAACATAAAAAAAATAAAAAAATTAGATATTGTTTATTGTAGTCTCTACTCCTATCCATTACTGCGTAGTCTTGTTGATTTTTTATAAGATGGAATTGATTGACAATATTAGGGAAGAGAAAGAAGCTAAAATCTTGTTCATTGTACTATTTGGTCTTATCTAGTCTTGCACAGCCGTTAGTGCCCCTCCAAGATGACAAATTTGATCAACTCTTTACCCCACGCTGCTGTTGGATTTTGGGTATTAACTTCCTGCATAGTTGCGTAGGACAGTTAAAATCAGCTTTGCATTACGCATCGGCTCTTCAATTTAGTGGGGACGCTTTTGAATGATAAAAATTTCTAGGAATATGTAGGAAAAATTGTTGGGATATCTTTGAATGATCAGTTGCTTCTCTGTTTAGGTTTCATTTGCCCATGTGTTCCACTGCTACCGATCGCCTGCATTCTCATCAATGTCTACTTATTGATTAATCTCGGGTGAGTATCTAGTCATTTTATCGCCTGATTGATTAACAGGCGTTGCCTCTGACGTTGATAGAGTCCCATTTATTAACCTGACAAAATATCTGTTTCCACACGTACACATTTTATCTACCCTACCCGTTTTCCTTGTGCTCATCCGAACGTGTCAAGTCTTTTTATATCTACTCAATTTTAGTTGGAACGAAAATGGTCATGCACGTTGTGGTGGAGAAGCATGGATGTTGGAATTTCACAATAGCAGGACTTAGAGAGCAAGTTTGGCTAAGCTTAAAATGTTTACTTAAAAGAGTAACATATCCAAATATATTTAGAAACAAAAAGTTACTCTTCCATTTTTTTTTTTTTAAAGATCTGAGCTAACATGTTCTGAATCCCGTTGTCGATAGATTATTTTACATGTTCAGATGTCGTGGTTTGAGACGAGTTACTCTTCCCCATTAACTTGTATCAATTGCTGCATTTTTTTAGCTTTATGAACTCTCTTACATGTTTCTATCTATCCGAAAATGCAGAGGTGCTACTTGGGCCCGAGTATCAATATGGTTAGCCATAGGAGCGATAGTTTATCTTTTCTATGGCCGGAAGCACAGCTCGTTGCGAGATGCAGTTTATGTTCCAGCAACCCATGTTGACGAAATCTACCAAAGCTCGAGAAACTCTCCGTCGTAATCCACGGCCATTGGGGTTTAAGACTCTCCAAGTTCAGATTTCTTTGATGAAGAAACTGATGTACAACTTTTTAGCCTAAATTTGGGCAGCCAGTTTGTGTGGATAAAGATATCGTCGTGTTTCGTATCTCAGAAACACTCATAAATTATTGTAATGTGATCTTTTACGACCTAGGAAGAAGTGAAAATGAAAACTTGTAAATATATTTTTTTGTTAATTGTTTCATCTGGTTTGTCTGTGACGATATATAGTACTTTTGTAACAGCATTGTAAATTATGTGTGATCTTGAAGTTGATTGAACTCTTAGGAACTCTTATTCTGAACTTCAGCCATTGTATTTTTCTTGTTAATATTCCCTTTTATAGTAAGAAAATCACATTCAATTTATTACATTTTGATGTGTTAAATTTCAGTTAGTATATATATACATACATTTTATTTTATTAAATTAGACAGTAGGTCTCCAATCTTTTTAATTTGTTGCAATTTTGTCCTCAGTAAATTATTGTAGCACATATTATCGTCAATGTTTCATTAATTAAGTAGATTGTCCCTCCTATTGACTTTTCGGTGGAAATACACTTTCAACCTTTAACTTAAATGAACTGAAAAATCAAAAGAGAATGATAAAATAGGAAATCAATAATAAAAAATAATCAAAAGTCGAGAAGAGTGGAAAAGATTAAAAACAGTTAGCCCTTCTATCTCACCTCACCTCACCTCACCCCACACCATCCCACCCCATCAAAATTCCACCACCACCTATTGTCGCAACCAAAGACTACATCGCCCACATTCGCGATCAAAATTCATATACCACAGACGTAACCACCCCGCCTCCCCCCTTCTATCGGAAAAAGCAAGATTTTTTCAAACATTGATGATGGAAAAAATCAAGAGAAAGTATCTCTTCATTTCTTTCTCATTAATTAGGGGTTTCCCTTTGGTTTATATATGTCGAGGGCTTTGCCTCCCATTGGTTTGCTGGTGGCGATGCAAATAAGGGAAAACCTTTCTTTTAGTAGTTGTTGGGATTCAATAGAAATGAACTTTTTTCCTTTTTTTTATTAATATATGGTGTTGCTTTTTCTATTTTGTGATTTTAGTTTATTTTCGTTAGTCGGTAAAGCTATTTTTTTTTTACACGCAAAAAAATTGGAATGAAGTCGTCATTAAGGACTATTTGTGTAAATCAATGAAATCTTGAGGATGATAAATGCTATTAATATATAATGGGGATAAAATTGTGATAAACTAGAAAGGTTGGTGATCTACAGTGTAATTTACGCTTGAACATTTTCTTGAACAATTTATACTGTGCGCTAAAACTTAGCTGAAGTCCTTCAGTTGCTATTTCGCACCCAATCCCCGTAGCAGTCACGCCGCCGCCCTCCTCCTCCGACCTTAATGGGCGGCGCTTCCAGGTTCGTGACATTAATCGCCCTACCCTTTCCCTCTCTCCTCCACCCTCTCCGTTCTTCCTTCTTCCTCCACCGCCGCCTCTCCACCTTTCGCCTTCGCCACCTCTCTCTCTCCTCCTCCTCCAAATCCAAAACCCACACCCCACATATTCTCCCCCTCAACTCCACCCAACAACAGCACTTCCACTCCCAACCGGCCAACAATAGTACTTACACACTCAACTCTTCTCAACACCACAGCCACCCATGGCGAGAGTGGACCCATTTTGTCAATACTATCTCTCTCTGCTCCACACCAAATGAGCTGGGAGTTACTGTACCTGTGAACCATGAAATCCTTCCCGATGATGCTTTTGTTGTGTACGAGGAATTGCCTGAGGATTTTGTCCGTTCCGCCGCTTCCTGCTTGGCTTTCGCTAGGGACCGTCCCAATGTTCTTGGGTTTGTTTTCTTGTCTTCTATTTCCCCAAAAAAAATTCAAAATTTGAACCCTTAAGCAGGTTACAGGAATTTGAATTTTTCCTTTGTGGAGGATGAATCAAAGTTGTGATTTTTCTGTGCTGTACTACTATGTGCCTGAAGGTTGTAATCCATCATCAAGACAACCTTCTCTTATGTATAATCTAAAAATACCATTTCTGTAAATTAAGCTGAAAATTGATAGTGAGCTTCTTTTTCTTAGCAATTATCAAAGCGTAGAGTACTACATAGTGCTGTATCGTATGCATAGAATTGTACCTTTCTTTAGCAGAATGATGAAAACTTATTTCAAGTGTAATCTTTAAATTAGGTTGATTTATTGATCAAATGCAGATTGCTTTCGAGAAGGGAGATTGAGGTGGTTATATCAAACGGGACGCCATATCTGTTCAAGAGTGCTCTTGACACTGCAAGGAGAATGAGGAAATTTTTGGGAACCGATGAAGGCAACGTAAGCCAAGTGATACTGTTGTTTTCTATTCAAACTTCGATTTTTTAATTTTTTTTGTTATGCTTTCTCCAAGTTACTTGCGGCATGTAGTGTTAGACTGTCAGAGTTTGTTTAGAAAAAAAAGCCGCCTTTGTTGTTTTTGCATGGAAATGTAAAGCAAAACAATGACTCCTTGAACGATTGATTAGAACATTTTTTGGCTAAGCCTAAAAGTTTACTTATAAGTAAATTTGAAGTTTTAGAATATATAATTTATTACTGGCCAAAGTTGGAAGTAAGCTACTTATTTGTAAGTTAGGTAAAAATTACTTATTTTTTTAGTTAAAAGAAATAAAAGTAGCATATTTAAACACGCTAGAACAAAAAGTAACTTTTATTTTTATGTTTTGAGCTTAGCCAAACATGCTCATTTGTCAATTTGGTGGAAATTCCCAGCACCTGCCAATTAGCTATTGGGCCATTGCTTGGTCTTCTTTGTAGCAGTCGCGGGGTTATAAATTATCTTTTGTGCATTTTGGTTATCATGATGTTTTAAATTATGGACTCTTTTGTAATTATTATCTGCCTCTTGGACTGATGATGGATAACTGTGTTAAACCTTAATTTGACAGGAAAGTCCCTGTATGCTTCCCTGTATGCTGAGAGGGAAGAAGAAAATGAATTGTCTTTTGTAATAAATTTTTTAATTACAAATGCTTGATGGGTTTTTTATGTCAATATCACGGGCTTCATAGGGGAATTGAGGCTGCATTTTAAGACTAGCCGAGGGGAAAGCAAATATGTTATAAGAAATTGAAGAATATACGAAGACATGATTATTGCTTTGTATGGAGTATTCTGGATTGTGATACTGTAAATATAAATCCAATTTTTGAATCCAATTTAGAATCTAGTTTTGGATGCAACTTCCAAAACCTTCCAGAGATTGACGATGTTTATTGTTTTGAAAAACTTTAGTTCTTGGCTTAATGCACAGTTGATCATTAATTTCACAGAGTATAAGGCTTAAAATGAAAGTAACAATCTAGCTGAACATTAAAAAGATGCAGTAACTAGCTCAAACTCGATGAGTTCTGGGGACCGAGACAAGAGCCAAAGAGATAACACAAATGACATTCTTAAATAAATAAATAAAGAAATAAAAAATTTCAAGCTTGCAACTTATTAAACATTTTTTTTTTGGGTTGAAGTAGCACTCATATTTATTCAATTTGTTCTCTTTTGATATCAATTACAACTGTTTTTTCTGAACTTTAGGTCTTGGAATCTGATAAAGCAAGCATGGTTGATCTAATGAAGTACATACTAAGTTATGCTAGCAATCCGTCTATTTCTTCCGAAAGAAATGGCATCTACAGTAAGGAACTTGTGGAATTGTCTGTTCGAAATCTGTTGTATGAGCTGGGTAAGTTGAGCAGCGGACCTCCAAAAATGAACATCCCTGCTTCTGAAGAGCAGTTCTCTGGTGGCTATGGACAAACTTCAGGACCCCTTAGACAAAATATTGAAATGAAGAGAGGCGACTGGATTTGTCCAAAGTATGTATATTGCATGATGCATTCACCAATTCCTGTTAATTTTCATCTGTGCAGTGCTACTTGTGCCATTTTGCAGGGGCTGAATAGATACGACTGTGTGTAAAGATGGGGAAGAATTTTTGAGAATTTTCTTATGTTGATTGATTGTTATTTGAGGGAAGATGACTGAAAATGGAATAGAAAGAAAACGTTTTTTTATTAAAAGCTATCAACTCCCCAACTCCCACACAACCAAAAGAAAAAGGAAGATGCCTGTGGTGGGGTGGATGGGTGTGTGTAAAAGGAGAAGCAATAAACCTTTTCCAGAATTTTGTGATGCTTGCTCTTGGTTAAAAAAAAATAGAAAATAAAAAAATAATGTTTGATCTGCCTCTGTTATGAATTTGAAATGTATACGGTTCTTAAATGTAGTTGAAAGTATTTGAAGACATGTTCTCCTATTCATGACATGGTCCACTTAGTGCCAATTCCCTGTTCACAGTATCATGCTTATTTAAACGTGTTGTCAAGAATTCCCATTAAAATTATGGCACTAAAACATTTCCTCGTTTATTTAACTATGATCTATATTATGCAGGTGCAATTTTATGAACTTTGCAAGAAATGTTGAATGTCTCGAGTGTGAAGGACCCAGGCCAACAAGACAGCTGACTGGTGGGGAATGGGAATGCCCTCAGTAAGCGTCACCTTGTATTTTATTTATGCTTAAATGCTAATTAAAAGAACTTTCAAGTGAATATTATTGTGGTACGGTGAATATTTACTTTCATTTTTACTGCAGATGTGATTTCTTCAACTATGGGAGAAATTTGGTTTGCTTAAGATGCGACTGCAGACGACCTGGCGTGGCATCGTCCTCAACTGGTGACGCCAGATTGGGATCCAGGCGGAATGGGGATTTCACATACAAAATCAACACAGATAGCCGGTTGGCTGAGAACGACGAGAAAGCACAAAGGGGGTTTAGTAAAATTTCCCAAATGGGTAACGTCTCTGATATAAATACTGCAGCTTCTGACTTTCCCGAAATCATGCCATTGAGGAAAGGAGAAAATCGGTTTGTTGTTAGCACTAGAAAGACACCCTTGGAGAGGAGGCTAGCCAGCTCTCGAAATCAAATGATGGATAAGGGCTATCCTGAAGGTACAAACAAGACCCTTGATACATCAGTCAATCGTAGTTTGGACCAGATTCCTGGTCGCTCATCTAGCATTTCTGGAAGCGAGGATAAAGGAATCATTTCTGAACAAGGTGAGAGAACAGATATCTCTTGTCAGATTCTTCAGTCGGATTCTCCGGGTTATCGATATTCCCAGGAAAGTAATTCCAGGTACGTTCCATTTGTTCCATTACCTCCGGACATGTTTTCTAAGGATCAAAATTCGAAGATAGAGGACAGGAAAAAAGTTGGTATGGAAAGCTATGTATGGAATGCATCAGAGGTCAGTAATCAAAGTAGTTCAACTGTAGGCAGCGAGTCCCAGCATTCAGGAGAGAATTTTCAGTTCTCAAAAAATTCGGCAAGTGAGACTGCTAGCCAGGAGAAAGAGAAAGAACAAGCTGAAAAGTCGGAAAGATGGTTTAAGAGGGTGGCTGAGTTACATGATTCCAAAGATCTACCTGGTGCAATTTCGGACGAGGATTTTCCTGAGATTATGCCAATGCGTAAGGGAGAAAACCGATTTGTCGTTAGCAAGAAGAAAAACCGTTCTTTGACTTCACCGGCATACAAAAGACAGGTAGCGATGGATCAGGCAAATAATACTAATTTTGTCCCTTTTGTTCCATTCCCTCCTGGCTACTTTGCTAGGAAAGACGCACAGCAGCTGAATGGTGCAGATTCATCCACAAATCCTACCAGTGAATCTTCTTCCAATTCCACAATAGCTGAGATTTTTTCTGAGAAGTTGGACGAGCCAAGATATAGAGCATCTAACACAAATACCATATCGAGAAAAGTCGACCAACTGTCCAGTTCTGGTAATTCCGAACTTTCTCGTGATTATGTGGCTCCACCCAGTGAAAACCCTAAACCAAACTCCTTCATTCCCCGGACTACCATGAATGATAATCGGACAGATAAATATTCCGGGAAAGGGGATGCCCCTCAGTTTCCCCAGTTGGGGGTGGTGGCAGGTTCTCTAAAGCCATCTGAAAATCAGCAAGTTCGAAGTGGTTGGACGGGTAAGAGCTTGGAGGGATCAGCGGTGAAGGAACCTGACCCTTTGGACATGTCGGAAGAGGCCAAAGCCGAGAGGTGGTTCAGACGTGTGGCACAGATAAAAGACATTTCCGAGCTGAGCCAGATCCCTGATGAAGACTTCCCTTCAATAATGCCAATGCGGAAAGGAGTAAATAGATTCGTTGTAAGCAAGAGGAAGACACCACTCGAGAGAAGGCTGACATCTCAGCAGTATCGGAGAAATCTTCCTATTGTGAGTTCTGATCCTCCTACAAACAAGGAAATCAACAATAATTAAAGAAAACAAAACTCATATTTTTCCTTTTTCTGGTTTGATTTTGAGGTAATATATATTCACAACTAAAAAACTTAGCATTTTCTGTGTGTAATTCCAAAATTAGTTTGTGTACATTTCTGAACTAGTTTTACTTCGGTTGCATCTTGAATAACATCGTACACAGAATTCATCATTGGAAGTTACTAAAATAGAAAATAAGAACTATATTTTCTTGTTCTTGTATATGAATTTCAGCTTTTTGGGTGGTCGTTTTGTTAATTATCACAACCATGATTCATCAAACTATCAATTCCTAATGATATGTAGGTGAAGTGAGAATTTCTGCATTTACTGATATTCTTAATTTTATTTAACAATGGAGAAATGCAAGGAAACTCTTCATGAAATATTCAAGATTGCTTCTGAAGCTTTTTATCTTTTGGGATAAGTCGACCACGTTTGGTAATGAATCCCAACGATTAGATTAGATACGAACACCGACTTAAAATACCCTAAATCTTGTTTAGCTTTTTATTCCAGTTTAATCTTCTCTTCTTTATCCAATTCATCTTGAATGTCATGCAATACAAATCATCTTCGTCGGGCTCCCTTAGTTCAACTGGAGAATTTCTATTACCTCTTGTAGATGATAAGATATTATTGTCAACCTCATAATAATCATAACAACAATTGATCATTCAAGATTGTGCATTACTTTCATTACTTGCTAGTAAAACAAGAGGGAGGCTGAAGGCTCGACTAGATAATTTGCAGCTCTACGAAAATTTTGTTTGATTTTTTTAAACATCAAAACCCTAGAGATTTCTATATATAATTCATGACTGGGATGATTCAGGGTAATTTGATACTTGTTGTTTTCTTTACAATTTTTTTTAAAGTTATAAAAGTGGACTGATTTGTTAAGCTAATTTTGACCTAATTTTTGATAGAAAGGCGTGCTTATTTTGACGTACAAGCATGCATATGAGGTTAACGAAATGGGTTGACAGTATTATCACGTGCATACTCCATATGTAAGGCGTTTCGTTTGCATCGAGAATATGTAAAGCATATACGTGCATTTTAGAATACTGACTAAAACATACGTTTAACTTCTGGGTCTCAATGTCATCTCAAACTTATCTCAAAGTTGGCCAAATAGTATGAAAAAAATTAATACAATAACAGGTGATCAGGAACAAAGCAAATATTTAGCATAAAACAAGATGAAAGAAATTTAAGTTTCAAAAAATAAGTTTACATCATCGTCCAAGCACATAAAAGTCTTATCCATAATGAAGGAGTAATAAAAGAGTACACAAGATCAGAGGATACATTTCAAATTCGGAAAAAAAAAAAAATACAAGAAAATCCTTGAAGTCTCTCCTTTGATCTTCTTCTTCACCAAGTTTTCTTTTATTGTGTTTTTCTCCATTTTTCTCCTCTTGTTGAGCCTCTAAAAAGTGTCTAGATTTATTCCTCATCTAAGTTCGGTTAATGGTCATAAACTAATTAATCAGTCATCGATTAAAAAAGAGTTATTTTACATTCTATCTTAACATATTTTAAAATTGGTAAATAGACCCATCAAAGATGACGATCCATCTTATTTTACATTCAGCTAGATGACGATCCATCTTATCTAATCTTTCTTATAACATATTTAAAAATTAGTAATAGACTCATCTCAAGCTATTTCTTTTAGTTGGACGTTGTAAGCAAGAGGAAGACACCGCTCGAGAGAAGGCTGACATCTCAGCAGTATCGAAGAAATCTTCCTATTGTGAGTTCTGATCCTCCTACAAACAAGGAAAACAACAATAATTAAAGAAAACAAAACTCATATTTTTCTTTTTTCTGCTTTGATTTTGAGGTAATATATATTCACAACTAAAAAACTTTGCATTTTCTCTCTGTGTAATTCCAAAATTAGTTTGTGTACATTTCTGAACTAGTTTTACTTCGGTTGCATCTTGAGTAACATCGTACACAGAATTCATCATTGGAAGTTACTAAAATAGAAAATAAGAACTATATTTTCTTGTTCTTGTATATGATTTTCAGCTTTTTGGGTGGTCGTGTTTTGTTAATCATCACAACCATGATTCGTCACATATCAATTCCTAATGATATGTAGGTGAAGTGAGATTTTCTGCATTTACTGATATTCTAATTTTATTAACAATGGAGAAATGCAAGGAAACTCTTCATGAATAATCAAGATTTCTGCTGAAGCTTTTTATCTTTTGGGATAAGTCGACCAAGTTTGGTGGCACATGTTATTAAAACAGTCATGTTACATGTACATTTTGTTTTACATGAGTTTTGTCGAGGGGAAAAAAAAAGAAATTATCTCGTTGAGGTTTATATCTTCTAGTCATCATGTCCGTCATGATGCAATTAGTGGACTCACTTAAACTATGTCGTCATGGTCAAATTTCAAAGAGAAATGTGCTATTTATGTGGAACTCGTAACTCTTCATGGTCATCCTTTTGTATTAGATTTGCTCTATGTATAGGGCGGACTAATTTCCATGTAAACACCGTGTAATCACCAAGGCCATACGATCCATGTTGTCATGTGTCTTTTCTTCGCCTTTGCCTTTGCCACTAAACCCACTATTTTAGGTTTTATGGTCAAGTTGCTAATACTAAAACACCCTGTTTCATGCAAAAGAAGGCCACACGTTCATTTCCTTCCTCACCTATCTCCATCCCTTTAAAAGCATCTTCAAGAAATTACTCTTAATTTTAAAGAGTCGAAAGTTTGAATTTGGATTTCAAGAAACTCCTTAGTCCTTATTTTATTTGAACTTTTTGAAATAGATAACTTGTTTGACAACTTTGAATGGAACAGTATATTTTGTACGGCAGAAAATGTTTCTTCACCTCTTAATATTGCACTTTTAAGGTTCATCTGAAGAAAATGATGCTTTTTTCTAGAATGTCAAAGTGAAAACTTGTTCGTTGTTTGGTATGGGGACAAAAGAAAACTCTTTATGTCCAATTTTGGAAGGTGAGATCTATTTTTAGATGATTTAAGTCACTTTACAACTTCGATTGTTGTAGTCGAACTATCCCAGTACTTTTCTGCATGGTAATAGTCGAATATTTAAATATTGTTTCTGATCTTAAGCCACTTGCAGCTTAATAATCAATTAGTTTTCTCTGTGCACTGACCAAATATCTCAATAAAATTTCAAAAGTCGGTAGATTATTTTAAGGGTATATTAAACTAGCAGTAAAGTGAGTTCAATCTTGCTGACCTAAAGATATGTATTTTGAAGATATTTTAAGAGTATATTAAACTTTTTTTTTTTTTTTTTGAAGATATGTTTGGTTTTAAACACATGTGCACACTACACATACACAATGTTAATGTGCCTCGAATTTTCCATATATTAAGTTTAGGTGTCGGTGAACACATTGAACTATTCTTGTGACTTGAGAGTCCTTGTGGCAAAATTTGAATGTGAAAAAGTACTATAATTATTCTATTAATTTCTACAGTCAAGTTCTTGGTTATATTTGCTCGTGTTTCATTATTTGATAATCTATCTCGAGTAGAGTCGCACCTATTATTTGCATACACAGAATAATACATGAAGCACATCCGAACATCATTCATTGGTCGCATAAACCATAGCGATTCATTTCTATTCACTATTGAAATATATGTTACGTGTTAAGAGAACTAAAACCAAGGTTTTAAAATGCGTAATGCGTGGTAATGTGTTTCGATCAATCATCAAGCATTACAAGCATATGCATGCCTACGATTAAATATACGTAATTATTTGTTTTCAACAAAAATATATTGTTCAAAATCATCAATACTACAATTACTTGGTAATGAATCCCAACGATTAGATTAGATACGAACACCGACTTAATTATACCCTAAATCTTGTTTAGCTCTTTATTCCAATTTAATCTTCTCTTCTTTATCCAATTCATCTTGAATGTCATGCAATACAAATCATCTTCGTCGGGGTCCCTTAGTTCAACTCAAGAATTTCTATTACCTCTTGTAGATGATAAGATAGTATTGTCAACCTCATAATAATCATAACAACAATTGATCATTCAAGATTGTGCATTACTTGCATTACTTGCTAGTAAAACAAGAGGGAGGCTCAGGCTCGACTAGATAATTTGCAGCTCTACGAAAATTTTGTTTGATTTTTTTAAACATCAAAACCCTAGAGATTGCTATATATAATTCATGACTGGAATGATTCAGGGTAATTTGATACTTGTTGTTTTCTTTACATTTTTTTTAAAGTTACAAAAATGGACTAATTTGTTAAGCTAATTTTGACCTAATTTTTGACAGAAAAGCGTGCTTATTTTGACGTACGAGCATGCATATGAGGTTAACGAAATGGGTTGACAGTATCATCACGTGCATACTCCATATGCAAGGCATTTCATTTGCATCGAGAATATGTAAAGCATATGCGTGCATTTTAGAATACTGACTAAAACACACATTTATCTTCTGGGTCTCAATGTCATCTCAAACTTATCTCAAAATTGGCCAAATAGTATGAAAAAAAATTAATACAATAACAGGTGATCAGGAACAAAGCAAATATTTAGCATAAAACAAGATCAAAGAAATTTAAGTTTAAAAAAATAAGTTTACATCATCGTCCAAGCAAATATAAGTCTTATCCATAATGAAGGAGTAATAAAAGAGTACACAAGTTCAGAGGATACATTACAAATTCGGGGAAAAAAAAAATACAAGAAAATCCTTGAAGTCTCTCCTTTGATCTTCTTCTTCACCAAGTTTTATTTTATTGTGTTTTTCTCCATTTTTCTCCTCTTGTTGAGCCTCTAAAAAGTGTCTAGATTATATTCCTCATTTATGTTGGTTTAATGGTCATAAACTAATTAATCTGTCATCGATTTAAAAAGAGTTATTTTACATTCTATCTTAACATATTTTAAAATTGGTAAATAGACCCATCAAAGATGACGATCCATTTTATTTTACATTCAGCTAGATGACGATCCATCTTATCTAATCTTTCTTATAACATATTTAAAAATTAGTAATAGACTCGTCTCAAGCTATTTCTTTTAGTTGGTGCATTGTGTTGGTTTCTTGTTGAACGACTAGAATTTAAATTATTATCGATATATCTGATTTTTAATGTAATTTTGATATATAAATTTTCTTAGATACCATATCTATTATTCCTTAAATTAACAATTGTATTTTCTTAGATACTCCCACTATCTAATGTCCTAAACTTAATAATTGCACCTAGTAATTTCCAAGATAAGTCCTATTTGCAGGCTTATGCCAAGTGGCTTCATGTAAAAGCTTTTATATTCAGACAAAATATTTTTAAAAAATTATTTAAACACGTTTAAAAGTAATATTTTTAATTTTAGAAGCAATTTTTTGCTTTTCAAGAACCTTGCCGTACATACCTTGTATCTTGTATCATTTATTAGCCAATGTAGTATTTTGTAGCCGTTTAGAGATGAATGCAACACGATGATCATAATATTTATTGAATCACTTATTGTTGCAAAATAATATCACTTTTTATATAGCTACATGTTGCTAATCGATGGCATCATTTTGTATCAGTTTATTGATAATTTTTTGTAGCTTTCAACAATATGTCAAATTATTCACATTCTACGGATTTAGTTGGTAAATACCGTCGATCTTTTGGTATGTTAAGGTATTAAAAAGTTAACAATATTAAAAAAGATAAATGAAATTAATGATTTGATCATTACAATTCTTCTCTG
>CAIGRB010119173.1:24820-58393 GCA_903798255.1 Fraxinus quadrangulata
AAAAAAAAAATACAAGAAAATCCTTGAAGTCTCTCCTTTGATCTTCTTCTTCACCAAGTTTTATTTTATTGTGTTTTTCTCCATTTTTCTCCTCTTGTTGAGCCTCTAAAAAGTGTCTAGATTATATTCCTCATTTATGTTGGTTTAATGGTCATAAACTAATTAATCTGTCATCGATTTAAAAAGAGTTATTTTACATTCTATCTTAACATATTTTAAAATTGGTAAATAGACCCATCAAAGATGACGATCCATTTTATTTTACATTCAGCTAGATGACGATCCATCTTATCTAATCTTTCTTATAACATATTTAAAAATTAGTAATAGACTCGGCTCAAGCTATTTCTTTTAGTTGGTGCATTGTGTTGGTTTCTTGTTGAACGACTAGAATTTAAATTATTATCGATATATCTGATTTTTAATGTAATTTTGATATATAAATTTTCTTAGATACCATATCTATTATTCCTTAAATTAACAATTGTATTTTCTTAGATACTCCCACTATCTAATGTCCTAAACTTAATAATTGCACCTAGTAATTTCCAAGATAAGTCCTATTTGCAGGCTTATGCCAAGTGGCTTCATGTAAAAGCTTTTATATTCAGACAAAATATTTTTAAAAAATTATTTAAACACGTTTAAAAGTAATATTTTTAATTTTAGAAGCAATTTTTTGCTTTTCAAGAACCTTGCCGTACATACCTTGTATCTTGTATCATTTATTAGCCAATGTAGTATTTTGTAGCCGTTTAGAGATGAATGCAACACGATGATCATAATATTTATTGAATCACTTATTGTTGCAAAATAATATCACTTTTTATATAGCTACATGTTGCTAATCGATGGCATCATTTTGTATCAGTTTATTGATAATTTTTTGTAGCTTTCAACAATATGTCAAATTATTCACATTCTACGGATTTAGTTGGTAAATACCGTCGATCTTTTGGTATGTTAAGGTATTAAAAAGTTAACAATATTAAAAAAGATAAATGAAATTAATGATTTGATCATTACAATTCTTCTCTGTTTGAGTCACATTATTTTTTTCATTCTCATTCTTTTAGTCATTTTCAATCACACATCCTTCAATAAATTAATATTTTTCATCACATTAATAAATTTTCCTTCTTTTTCAACCACATAAACAAGGGCTACTAAGAGATTTGTGAAAGTGGTCACATGGTGACATGATTAAATACACACTTCATATACATATATTCTAAGAATTTATAATACAATAATTCGAATTAATAAAAAGTTGAACTTTACAAAATTTTATACTTTTTAAATTTTTTTGACATTTCTCCTTATTTAGACTCTTATTATGAGCATACACGTAAAAGACAGAATTTGTTCCGGATTCCGCGACGTGGTGCAATATATCTCTCACATTCAATCCATTTTCTTTCAAACATCAAATCACCCGCACACCTTGTTTATTCTGACCCATTTCTGATTTCTCTCACACAGAAGGTGATGGAAATGACAAGAATCTCTTCGGTTTTTTCCACAAAATGGCTCCAAAAAATTGCTGATTTCTTCATTTCTATCACGAGTGCCATCATCTTCTTTTTCCTTGATTTCTTGGATTTTGTCATGTGCATTTTCTTCAGATTTTTGGATGAATTCTTGGAAGGAAGACCCTCTTCATGTTACTGCAAGGTGGAGCAAGAAGAAGGGGCAGAAATTCTTGAACTTGATGAAGAGAATGAGTTGTCTGAAACTATTCATGGGAGGAAAAATGTTTTCAGGGAAATGGGATTCCTCAGAATTCCAAGAATGTGGAAAAATGATGGAAAATTTTGTGCGGGGAAGAGGAATAGGTGGTCGGATTGTGGGTGTGAATCTTGTGTTTCGTGGATGAACAATGGCAGTAATTTGAAGCTTCATGTCGTTGTCAAAGAACCGGAAAGAGGTATAAAATTTTGCCAGAATTTTTGTCAATTCCCACCCAATAAAATGTGGTTCTTTGCTTTACTTTTAGGCCAGATTTTGGAATTAAATTTGTAATATGTTCAGGTTGAATCACTTCATCTAAAAGCCCGTTGAAGCAGACGAGGCAACTTTATTTATTTAAATTATGTCTTGACAACACGTCTCATATGCAATCAAGATTCATGTTTTCCTTTAAAGGCTAATACTTGAACAGGTTTCATGTAGTGGAGATGGTGTCAAGACTTAGAACTCGAGGAACTACCTTATCCAAAAGTTTAAGTACTAATTGAGAGACGGCAACCTTGTTTATTTAAATTTTGTTTTCAATTTATGTTACATAAATTTGACATTTTAACACAAGGAATTTCTATGCAGTAGTCTTTGGTGGGAACTTTTATGTTATGTCAATAAATTTTTTGACGATGGTTGTTTCAGGATGAAATGACAGACTATCCGTCTTTTATTAGAATCCTCACCACAGATTTTATAAGAAGTGCTTATAATCTTTGTATCCAACTTGCTTTGACCATTATAAACAAATTGTGGTAGGAATATATTTTTAGCTTAAAAATTGCAGGCTCATTTTTAACTTTTTGTGTTTTCTTGTATCTGTGGCCAGCTATTTAATTATTCATTTTTTTTCCCTGTATTGCTGCCTTGCTTTTAAGTTCGAGCACGTTAGAAAGCTTGGTTTATTTCATATTGTTTGAATGCGAATTTGTGATCTGTTGCAAACCGAAATGGAAGTTTTATTGAAAACAAGTTAGTTGTTGATGAAATCAAGTCTAATTAAAACTTCTTACTTTTTTCTTTGATTTATGGGCTGAATTCTGAATGAAATAGGTTGCCTATAATGGAACAAACTACATCAACTAATATTGAAACCTCAGTTTTAGTACACAGTCTACTAGATGGAAGTTTGTCGCTGAAATCTAGGATGCCGAGAGGTACTAAATGAATAGATCATGATAAGATTAAGATTTGACTCCTTCACTGCAAAGATTCATAAGGAATTAAAACAAGAATATTTTGCTGTCCGAACCAATTGAGCATTCTGAATTTTAGGCAAGTTACTATAGTAACAACTAAAGTAATTGTCTAAAATGAATGTCAGCCCCTTTGTGTAAATCCTGGGTTCGTGATTCAGTGAAGTCCATGCTCTTGTGTGCAAATGCGAAGAAATGTATATGCTGCGCTGTCTTTAACAACCATCTTTTTCCCCGATTAAACTCACATCATATATCTGTTTACTTGATCTTAGTTTTGGAAGCTATGTTTTGGGTTTGTGTCTATCTGTTGCTTTACTAATAATCTGTTTGAGTCCATTGCAAAGTTGAAGATTTTAGTGTCAAGCAATTTTTTCTCCATTTCAAACTATATAGCGTGAAAAGGTTACTTATCACACGAAATTTAAATGTTTGGCAGCCAGATTGGAGCACTACTCCGAAGAAAAACCAGTCGAAAATGTAATATTTATACATGGTTTCTTGTCCTCTTCCTCTTTCTGGACAGAGACAGTGTTTCCTACTCTTTCTGAACATACAAAGCAAAACTACAGGTTGTTTGCCATAGACCTATTGGGATTTGGGAAAAGTCCAAAACCAAGAGACTGTATGTATACCTTAAGGGATCACCAACAGATGATTGAGAAATCAGTTATCGACCAATTTCAGTTGAATTCTTTCCATGTGGTTGCGCACTCCATGGGTTGTGTGATTGCAGTTGCACTAGCTGCAAAATACTCAGAATCTGTGAAGTCAATCACTTTGGTGGCACCGGTTAGTATACTTAAGCAGATAGTTAAAACTAGAAATGCAGGTTTTCCCTATGCATCAATGTCAAAGTTGGTTGTGCCTCCGAATCTTACGACTACTTCCATTGATTTTTCTTTTAAATCGGTCACGAAACTTCATTGTTCCAAGTTGGCCACTGATATAAACGTTTGCTATAGTCCATATCATTTAGTTGACTAAAGAAGAAACTGGCATAGCTTTTCCTTTAGTCAAACTAAAGCTCATTGACAAAGTGACCTTGTAACAAAATTTAAGTTCAATAACCAACTTTGAAGCAAATGAAGTTTAGTGAACAACAATAAATTTCATTGGAAGTTTTGTGATTTATTCGATGCAAAGTTAGCATAGTTATCATAACTTCTTGGTTTTTCTTCGGAAGTATTTGTAGTTTGTTTGTTACTTAAACCTTCTTGTGATTTTACAATGTTCAGCCTTATTTTTCATCTTCAAGAGGGGATGCTAGTTTAGCTGCACTTAGACAACTTGCTGCAAGACGAATATGGCCACCATTACTGTTCGGTTCGGCTCTTATGTCTTGGTACGAGCATTTAGGTCGATGTGTGTGTTTCCTTTTTTGCCGGAACCATAAGACATGGGAACAGATTCTTAAATTACTCACTCGGAGAAGGTAACTACTGTAGTTTTTCATTTTTTTACTATAATTTATTTTCCTAACACATCGTTGATACAAAATATGTTTTTTTTTGTTTCATTTTTTGCATAGGGATCTACCATTTAAAGTCATAGACTTTACGCGACATACTCATCATTCTGCGTGGCATACAATGCATAACATAATATGCGGCGGAGCGAAATTACTTGACAAGTATTTGGATACTTTGACGAGTTCCGGAGTTAAAATCCATGTTGTCCAAGGTAACAAGGACCAGGTTGTCCCTCTGGAATGCAGTTACAACATGAAGATGAAGGCTCCATATGCAGAACTTAGTATTATACCAAACGCTGACCATAATACTGTAATTTTTGGTAGAGAAGAGGACTTCACTAGAAATTTAGAGAATTTGTTGGAATCCATTGGTAACAGAACAAATCGATGTGAGAAATGGGGAATAGCAGATTGATCCATTCCCAGCTGCAGATTGATCCATTTCTTAATTGTGGAGTTAAATTTAAATTTTTTTTATTTTTTATTTTATGTCGATCCGCGTAGTCTAAAATCTTAAATTGTAAAAAATAGGATACGTTTATATATTTGAATTTTGTCATCAACATATTTTCTAAAAGTACAGGTGTTATATTATTACTAGTCGTATACCCGTACAATGTACGGACTTTGGTATTTTTAAGATAATGTTAGTGTATCAAATATTAATGAAAAGCTAAATTATTGTGAAAGTTCAGTAAGTTTTTATTTAACATAATAATTAGTAAAATTTCATAATGATAATATTTTAATAAGATTTAAGTGAAAAGTTTTTGGTAGTCAAATTTTTTCCAATAAAGAAATTAATGGGGACAATATTAATCTTTCTAATTTTGCTAACGCTTGACAATTCATATTTGTGCTCTGTACCAAAATATTTATAGCGCTCACAGAACAAGGAAGAAAGTTTAGTGAAAAATAAATGAGCGAAAATATTATATGATAATTATAATACCAAGGAAATGCAAATGTAGGTTTGACTTCTACGCAGATAGGAGAATCCTTCAAGTTCTGAGCTTCAGTTTGTCCCTACAGAAATGGAAAAGAGTTTCTATTACCTTCATAGAACTTAGTGATATATTAAGTGATTAATTACCTAACGAGAAGAATAAATGAAAAGTGTAAGGAGAAATTTTTTTTACGGGTATACTTATTTGTATATTAGTCGTTACAAGTATATAGGGAGAAATAAAAGAGGTTAAAAATACAGTTATACTTCCAACTTATTGCGTTAATTATTTGGTGTCACCAAAAGTAATTGATTAAGGCAATACTGATTTTATAACTGAACTATTACTTCAAGGAACAAAAAGTACTACATGTGAATGGTTAAAGAATCCGTACCTTTAGCCTACGATGATCACGAACAATTTTGATCATGAGTATGTGTTTCTTGTCATTAAAAAGATCGTATGACTTATTTAATTTCACCTATAATTTAATTCAACATAACGCCACCTAGACTGTGGTTGTAACCCCAGTGGGGCTACATAACATTATTCTTCTTGTTTCTATATCTTCTTCTGTTTTGTTATTTATGTTTTAAAATATACCAAATGCACTCCAATATAATTTTTCTCTTGTAGAAAATCAAATAGATTCTAACAGAATTAATAAAAAATAAAATATAGAAGAATAACACTTACATTTACAGAAGTTCTACACGTACAGAAATGCAATTACAGAAACAATACAGACAACACACATGCAGGGGGTGAGTGGTTTACTTTTTCAATATAAAATTGGGCATGTCTCTTTTCTGGTTTTCTTCTGTAGAAAAAAATTCTGTACAAGTAGAACTTTTCTTACATTTAATTCTTCTTAACCCAAAAAGTTATGTATGAAAAATTACTTATTTATGATTATATTCATTTTTTTTATTAATTTACAAGTAAATTTACTTTTTATCTATTATATATATGTTTGGATAAGTTATTTTAGTTTTACTGAAGAGAGAGAGAGAGAGAGAGAGAGAGACTTTTATATAATAGATATTTAGAGGAACCAATTAATGAACAGTAACTAAGGGATTGCAATGTAAAAACGAGGACTAAAAAAAAAAAATTTAATTTTTTTTACAGTGCTAACAATAATCTACGATAAATTCATAGCAAAACAAAATTATTTCTATCTTGTATATTTTAAAAGTGTACAATACATTTAAAAATAACATTAACCAAATTTACACACACTTAGTTTTAACACTAATCAAATAAACGGTGGATTGCCTTTGAAAAAAGTACGAATCCGCGCCACAGACATTTTTTTTTACAGTGCTAACAATAATCTACGATAAATCCATAGCAAAACAAAATCATTTATATCATTTATATTTTAAAAGTATACAATACATTTAAAAATAATATTAATAAAATTTACAAACACTTATTTTTAACACTAATCAAGTAGATGGTGGATTGCCTCTGAAAAAAAGCTTCACAAATAAACAGTAAACGGTGGATTGCCCAAGAAGTAAGAAGAGATTTAAAGTCAACAATTGTGGGTATGGGTAGAAGAAAATCCATATTACCCTTAAAGTTTGGATGAATAGTGGAGATAAATCAACACTAAACGGTTGATTGTCTCTTTTAAGATAGTAGGAATTAATCTTATTGTTGTTGTTGTTGTTTTGTTTTTTGAGAAAATATCACCCCCAAATAATGACAATGAAAAAGCATTTTATTAATGGGAAAATTTAAATTATACATATATCTTTTCCGTCCATCTTACTTTTTTATTTACTTATTTTTCAAATTATACATATATCTTTTCCGAATATATATATTTGGATAAGTTATGTACGTATATAGTATTTGTTTTTTTAACAAAAACAGTTATTTATATGTTAAATATCAAATTACCACAAGGATATTATGATGTTTTTCTGAAATATTTAGTGATTATTATGTCAACTTAAAATTCTATTATATAACACGTTTTGTCATCTAATAATTGATTTTAGTGCCATAACATAGAAAACCTGGTGCAGCGGCATGTAATATGGGCATGTGGTGGGTGAAGTGGCGTTAGGTAGGTGAGGAAATTGACGTCCTACTTTTAAAACCATTCTCTTCTTTTACCTACTTCAGTGGCCAACATCGAGCGAAATTGACATTTTGTTTTCCATTTCCGAATCCCGTTTCTTTCCTCTGTAGAAGGAGTTGATACTGTACACAGATTTATTTGACCACTCCTTTCGGATTCTCTTCTTTGGTCAGGTTTGGCATCTTTGAGAAAAATTAAATAATTATTTTGCATTTGAAATTGTATCAAGAACCAATATGAACAACGGGACTAATACCAACGCAATTCTTCATTTATCAAGATTCAAATGCTACCCTTTTTGAGCATTCTTTATTTTCAGTAGAATTCTTATTAAATTTGAGTTTTTCTTGTTCAAAAATCAGTTCTTGTCTTGCATTATGGACTTCTTGCAAACATCTGAAGGCCAATTATATGTGGGTGTTGCTGTTGGTCTTGTTGCTGTTGGTGCTGCTGCATACTTCTTATTTTCCTCCAAGAAACCCAAAGGTTTGATCATTTATTGTGATCTATTGTATTAACACATAGATGTGAAATGCCCATTTGAATATATTATGTTTCTGTATGTTTGTGGCTTTATATTTAGGAATATAGTAGCAGTAATGAAGGTTATTTGTTCTTGACGTGCCTTGCGACTTGTATGGAGTTTATGGGCAGTCTTTTTTATGTCGGTAGATTACGCTTTCGGCGATAAATCACTATGTTTGGTAGGATGGAGTGTTAAGGAAGAACTAGAAGCTAAAATATTGTATTGTATTGTCGAATACTATGTTGAGCTGCAAATCAAACATGCCATTGAAGTTTAAATACAAACAAATGATGTTCTTATATAAATTACTTACTCTATAGTTTATGGGTTTTCCCGTTTTTAATTTTTATTTGCTTATAGGTGTTCTATATGCAGTTTCTGATTTGGGTAATTATTATCTTGTGTTAAGGGATATATATCTCACATCAAATAAAGATGTAGATGCAGACGAATTAATAAAGATATTGGGCTACTCCTCTTAATAAGGTTGACCTTATAAGATGGAACTCCAATTCTTAACATGGTATCAGAGCCCATTATGCTCCGACGAGCGATTCGATCCCGTTAAGACGCCAAAAGTGAGCACGTGGATTTCAAGATTGATTTGCTCAAACGAGCCACCATCTTGTGGGGGGCGTGTTAAAGGATATATATCTCACATCGAATAAAGATATTGACACAGACCAATTAATTAAAATATAAGGCTACTCCTCTTAAGAAGGTTGATGTTTTAAGATGGAACCCCAATTCTTAACATCTTGCATAAAGATTTAATATTTAAAGTTCAATTGTTTTATGGAGGATCTAAACCTTTGTTTCATGCAATGTGTCTACTTGACAGTGTGCTTGGATCCTGAGAATTTTAAGGAGTTTAAGCTTGTGAAGAAAACGCAACTCAGCCATAATGTGGCAAAATTCAGATTTGAACTTCCTACACCCACATCTGTGTTGGGACTTCCTATTGGACAGCACATTAGTTGCAGGTTCACTTAAATTACTTGGCCTTCTGCTCATTGCACTTTTTCGTTTCAATCCATATATAGTATGTAAATTTATTCTAATACTTGCAAGTAAAAGGGAAATTAGGTTCTGTATTTAATGAATATCGTCTAACTGTATGCACATAGTGTATAGGGGTAAAGATAGTCAAGGTGAAGAGGTCATTAAACCATACACTCCAACTACCTTGGATTCTGATGTTGGATACTTTGAGTTAGTTATAAAGGTAAGTATTTGAAGTTTCTTTTGGCACCATGTGAAGAGCTAGTGAAGTATTTTGTATTTTTGTCTCATTTGGTTGATTGTATAATATGGATTTTGCATATTTTTAGATGTATCCACAAGGAAGAATGTCCCATCATTTCCGAGAGATGCATGTAGGTGATTATCTGTCTGTTAAAGGACCAAAGGTACGTTCTCCGTGTTTTGAGTGTCTTATAATGTTTTTTGCCGAATTTCGACTTCTTTTCTGTCAGCTTCTCTACTCCAAATTGGTTTCACACTTTTGCATGACAGTGTTATTTAGTTAGTAGTTATGTAATCTGAAATAAAAGGTTTGTATTTAAAAAGTTAAATCTTGTGCAATCTCAGATACTAGGCACTTTTATCTTGAAAAATTAAATTTCGGGTCCATTAAACTGGATGCAAGGCTTCATTTCTCTCTAAGAGTTGAGTATAATGAAATAACATGTAGTTTAGCAATCTGCACACTAACCTGCAACATTTGATTTAACAAGTTTGCTTGTTTTCTTTCAAACATGATAGTTTTCGATAATCCATTCTGTGGTGTATTGATATTATCATCAAACCACTCTTACTAAAATAAATCTCTACGCATTAGCCCCTGTAAAGTCATACGGTAAAAAAAAAAAAAAAATTATCAAAGCTTATAGAGCTTGATTTTACACCATGACAGCATCAGTAATTAAATCTTGCTCCCTAATCAGTGGTTTGCAATTTTGGGATCATTTATCAGCTCCTGAATTGATAGCTTCATGAGTTCTGTTCATTGAACTGGAGCATGTTTAGCTAAGCTTCAAAATGAGTAAAAATTTATGTTTAACTTCTTGTTTCCAAACATGTTTGGGTATGTTAATTTTTTTCTTAATTTTTGAGTGAAAAAGTTACTAATTTTGAAAGTAATTCTTACCTTCTTTCCAAAATAATTAACTTGATTCCGATCCATAGTTGCTGCTGTAATTAGTTCAGTATATTCCCAATCACGCGCTTTTTCTTTTACGTGAATTGCATTACCTTGAGTAGATTTTTTGCCTGATGTATAATATTTCTACTGCTTGAAAGCTGCTCTTATACAGTAACTTTTTTGTACTAGGGTCGCTTTAAGTATCAACCTGGCCAAGTGAGCGCATTTGGAATGCTTGCTGGAGGCTCTGGCATTACGCCAATGTTTCAGGTCTACATGAAAACATCTCTTTAATACCTCTTTTCTTCAATCTAAAGGCTTTTTTACGTAACAAATCTCATTGTGTCCTTTTCGTTTCATGTTAGGTTGCTAGAGCTATTCTTGAAAACCCAATTGACAAAACAAAGGTGCATCTGATATATGCTAACGTTACATTTGATGATATACTTCTAAAGGTAATTTCTAATCTCTGTTCGTCTACGTAATCCTTTGAATGCTGTACTCGTGCAAATTTCGCTGTTAATGGAAAGCAGCAAGTAAACTAGATTCCAGATTTAGTTTACTATTTGAGAGGGATACAGAAGAATATGCCAAAAATATCTGTTGTATTTATGTTTGATTGCAGGAAGAATTGGATAGCCTTGCTACTAATTACCCTGGTCAATTTAAGATTTACTATGTACTGAATCAGGTTAGTTCCTTTTTATCTTATTTCATTCATGTGGCATATATTTTTATGAGTAATGTTGTGTAACCTCACTGGAGTTTAATTTCATGAATCATTTAATGTCACATTAACGTCACCTAGTGTCACGGACCGCAGCTTCATTAAGCCACGTGACCCTATCGCAGCCGCAGTTTGCCCCAACTTCGGCCGCACATTGTAAATATTAGTCCATTTCGAGTTGTAATTTCCATTTCTAAAATAGATAGAAAATAGATAAATTTTAGTATGATTCTTCGGCAAGAAGACGTCTACTCCCGGTACTTAGGTTTTTTTGTTTTATCTATTATAGGGGGTAATAGTCTTTCAAACAAAACTTTCAAGCTTTCTAGTGTTCGCCCCCTGCACTAGCCATTTTGTAATTTCCTGCTTTCCAATTGTAATTTCTCGCTTTCAGTAATCAATGATCAATTTCATTTCAATTGTGTTTCAAGCTTTCTAATATTTTGCAATCAAAATCTCTTTCGTCCCGAGAAAAGGCGGAAGGTAGTCTAGCGGAGCAGACTACTGCCGCACGGTGTCCCTTTCTGTGCTAAGAAGAAAGGCACCCCGTGACAGTTGGTATCAGAGCTGCGGCTCAAGACCCTCGATAAGAAAGCTATGGATCCAATTGGATCGAACACCACGGAGGTGGTGGATCCTCCAAAGTTGACTACGAAACAGCGCATGGATGCGCTTGAGATGGTGAATACTCGGTTGGGTTGTGCCATGGATGGCCTCGAGGAGAAGGTCGAGGTGGCCGAGACGGAAATTCGGGAATTACGCATCCAACTGGATGAAAGCCAGAGGGCTAACGCAGCAATGACTGAAGCTGCTGAATTCATACCTGATCTGCAGGATGAGATCGAAGCGTTGAGAGCTCAATTGCTAGTGCTTCAACGCGCGGTTGGCAACGGACAAGCCACCGCACATGAGCCTGTTCACAGACTCAGAATTCCAGAACCGTGTGCGTACGGAGGAGCACGCGATGCTAAAGAAGTTGAGAACTTCTTGTTCGATATGGAACAATACTTTCTTGCGGCTTCGATCCAAGACGAAGCGAGAAAGGTTACTACAGCTACCATGTATCTGAGTGGAGATGCAAAGCTTTGGTGGCGAACGAAGTATGCTGATATTCAGGCCAACAGGGTCCGAATAGATTCTTGGGATCATCTCAAGGAAGCAATCAGATTTCAATTCTTCCCAGAGAATGTGGAATACGAGGCACGTCGGGCCTTACGAGAACTGAAACACACGAGCTCCATCAGGGAGTATGTGAAAGCCTTTTCAGGACATATGCTGAATATTCGAGATATGTCGGAAAAGGATAAGCTATTCACCTTCATGGAAGGGTTGGAACCGTGGACACGCACGGAACTTCAGAGACAGAAGGTCACTGATTTGAGCACGGCTATGGGAGCTGCCGAATGCTTAAGCGACTATCAACCGGAATCGAGAGAGGATCGACCTTCGGGAAATAGTCAATCTGTTAGAGGTGGAAACAGACCTTACAGATCCAGCTCGAACTCAAATGGGGGAGAGCGTTACTCTCAGAACGGGGGAAGAGCCTATGAAGGCACCCGTCAGAGTAACTCGCAGGGAAACTATCAGAATAGCCGTCAAGGAAACCATAACGGTGCCAGTAGTAGCAACTGGAACAAAGGAAAGGCAATAGAGGGCAGATCTGATGCCACTCCTAAATTGCGATGCTTCTTATGTGAAGGACCACATCGGGTGGCGGAATGTCCTCAGAAACGGATGGTAAATGCATACTGTCAACTAGCAAGTGGTGGCTCGAGTTCAAAGCAAAATACCCCACAAGCTAGCTGTCATGATGAGACCGAATCCGAAGGGGATGAGGATGTAATTGGTGCATTCTCGCATTGGTGCAATACACTATCGCACCGAGCAACTAAAAGGGATGGAGATCCCTCGAAAGAGCCGAAGATTGAAGAATCGAAGGCTCGCACCTGCAGGGTGAAAAGTTTAATGTACATTGATGTGAGGATCAATGGAAAGCCAATCAGGGCTATGGTAGACACTGGTGCTACCCACAACTACCTCGCAAGTTCCGAAGTGCAGCGACTCGGACTTGTTCTGGAAAGAGGTAAGGGGAAGGTCAAAGCGATCAACTCCGCTGCTCAACCAATAGCGGGAGTAGCAAAATCTGTGTCGATCAAGATAGGTCCTTTTGAAGGGAGGACAAACTTGTCGACAGTTCAGATGGATGATTTCAAGCTCATTCTGGGATTGGAATTTCTTCGGGACACTAAGACAGTAGTGTTGCCGTATGCTGATTCGTTAATGATGATGGGTAGTAAGCCATTCATCATTCCCACACAAGCTGGGAAAACAAACGGGAAGAGTATCTCAGCCATGCCATTCAGTAAGGGTTTCAGGAGGAATGAACCCTCATTTTTGTGCACCCTTCGAACAGAGGAGATCGAAGAGGCGACTAGCTCTGTCCCGAAACCTGCTAGAAGGTTTATCAAGAAATCCGAGGGCATCATGCCGGATGAGTTACCAAGGGGATTGCCACTGATGAAGGCAATTGATTGTAAGACCGAATGTGTTTCGGGTACCAAACCTCCCACTAGGGCACTATACCGTAAGTCTCAGCCAGAGCTTGAAGAGCTTCGGAAACAACTGGGAGAAAAGTGTGGAAGTGGGACTATCGTCGAGCGTACTTATGCACTACTGAAACGTGCATACTACAGGCCTCAGAGGCAGGATGACAATGCAAGTTATGTGAAAACTTGTCTTGGTTGTCAGCCAGATATAGCGGGTCATCAGAAAAAGGCAGGCTTACTGAAGCCTCTCTCCATCCCGAACAGACCAGTCGAGAGTGTATCGATGGACTACGGTCGTGGATTGCCAACGGTTGAAAGAGACCGCTTATCTAAACATGCAGCTTTCACTACAGCGTCCAAGTATACATCAGCCGAAGAGACAGCTCAACTCTTCTTCAAACCGAATGTCAAATACTGGGGACTGCCTAAGGATATCGTCAGTGATCGAGATTCTCGATTCATTGGCTTACTTTGGACCGAGTTGTTCAAACATCTTGGTTCAACTTTGAGCACAAGTTCAAGTTTTCACCCACAATCTGAGGGACAGACAGAACGCTTCAATTCCGAGCTGAAGGATTCTCTTCAGCACTTTATCTCTGTTTCACAGAAAATTTGGGTAAAGCTTCTGGATGCGGCTCAGATGCACTTCACTGCCCAGAAGAGCTCTTCTCCCAAAAAGAGTCCTTTTGAGATCAGTATTGGCCAGCAACCGTTACTTCCTCATACTGCGGACATCACTCAGAAATGGTACAAGCAGTCTGCAGATCTAAAGCAACCTGTGATTAAATTGAAAAGATCCGAAAAGCATGTTGCTGAAGAGATTCTTGGCCAGCAAACTACTCAAGTATCAAAGAAATATCTTCAGGAGTACTTGGTCAAATGGAGCGGATGCAACAGCGAGTGAATAATCGGGCAAGCGAAAGACCTTGAAGCCTTCAAACAGTTTATTGAAGTATATCATTTATCGATGGCTCCGAGGACGTCGCCAAAACAAATGGGGGAGAGTGTCACGGACCGCAGCTTCATTAAGCCCCGTGACCCTATCGCAGCCGCAGTTTGCCCCAACTTCGGCCGCACATTGTAAATATTAGTCCATTTCGAGTTGTAATTTCCATTTCTAAAATAGATAGAAAATAGATAAATTTTAGTATGATTCTTCGGCAAGAAGACGTCTACTCGCGGTACTTAGGTTTTTTTGTTTTATCTATTATAGGGGGTAATAGTCTTTCAAACAAAACTTTCAAGCTTTCTAGTGTTCGCCCCCTGCACTAGCCATTTTGTAATTTCCTGCTTTCCAATTGTAATTTCTCGCTTTCAGTAATCAATGATCAATTTCATTTCAATTGTGTTTCAAGCTTTCTAATATTTTGCAATCAAAATCTCTTTCGTCCCGAGAAAAGGCGGAAGGTAGTCTAGCGGAGCAGACTACTGCCGCACGGTGTCCCTTTCTGTGCTAAGAAGAAAGGCACCCCGTGACATCTAGACTGGGGTTGTAACACCAGTAAGGCTAAATAGCATTGTCCTTTTTTTATATTTATCAGCCACATTTGTCAATGGTTTCACTCATTTGAATTATATTACCTCTTTCTTCTTTTTCTTTCAAAAGAATTCATGTAACCTGCCCCAAACTTATCGGGAACAAGGTGTAATTTGTTCTTGTTATCGAAAGGAAAGTTAAAGCACAAAAAACACAAGCCCAAACTGTCTTTATAGAGGAAGTCTTCTAGTCGCAACAAGGAAAACTGTGAAAGTTTGAGAGAGCAAGAATCTCGAAAATGAAAGATGACATGTAGCATCATGCATTTACTTATCTCGTGCCTCACAAAAAATTAATCCGGGATTAGTATTCTTATCGCATTCCAAAGGTCGTAACAAGGCATTGACATAATTTTGCTTGTAATTTGGCTTAACAGAGTTTCGTTACCTTAATTATCCTCGGTTTTAACTCTCTGTAGCCTCCTGAGGTGTGGAATGGTGGTGTCGGGTTCGTTTCCAAGGAAATGATTCAAGCTCATTGCCCTGCACCGGCGTCTGATATTCAGGTTAGGAAATATAACCGTCGCAATCCTTCGCTCGTTATGAGCATTATTACAATCTTCGTGTAACTTTTTCACGTTTATTTGTATCTAAAATGATGTAAAAACACGATTAACACAACGAAATTTTTGTGTTGTGCAGATATTGAGATGTGGACCGCCTCCTATGAACAAGGCCATGGCTGCTCATTTAGAAGCTCTTGGATATACCTCAGAGATGCAATTCCAATTTTAATCCTCGCATACGAGGTTTTTGGTCTTTATTTGGTTGTCGTTCTTGGGGAAAACATATTCGTCTGCATGTTTTAGTATCGGGATTTTTTTCAATGTAATTCCCTTGCAAATAAATTGTAGACCATATTTCTTTCAATGCAATAACAAATTCTCCCTGAGCGTAGCTTGCTTACACTATAACCCGTTATACAAGACTTTTGAAAAACTAAAAACTACTTATAAAACTAAGAAGTTATTTTGAACACGTTTGAATAATTTTTTGAAAGTGTTTTCTTTAGTTAAAAAAGTCCGTAGAGGAAGGTGACTTAAAGTAGATTCTTCATAAAGCTCTTATACAAGAAGCGCAAGTCCTTTCAAATGGACCTTAAGCGAACAAAATGACACAAAGAGCCATACTTTCAGTAAAAGACTTTCATTTTCGTAGTCACCCAACTTACAAAATGGGTCACCGTAGACATCATTTTGAGTGTAAAATCCCTCCCCCTCCCCCAATCCTCAAGATTCACAAAATTTCAAAATCCTGTGACAATGTGATCGAAGTTTGTGAGCAAATAGCACACAAGAAAGAAGCTTTTAATTACATAGCATGCATTTAGCACAACGCGACAGCATAGGTAGCATCAACAATTAAAATCAAAACAAAGTTGACTGCTTTAGAACAAGAAAAAACCCAACTATCTTATTGATCTAACTGGAGTTAAAATCTCTTTAAGTGCTGATTACACCAAAAGGCGCCAAAAATTCACAAAACTGCAGAAGAAAAAGTAATATAGCTCCCGACTAACATCCTAATGATAGTAACCAAATTGTAAGCTGCAGAATTTGGCCATCAGGCTGCAAACCTCACAACCACCTTCCCCGCAGCAAATGTGGAGTGTTGAAGAAAAAAGAAAATGTATCCTCTTCCTACAATCATCTCTTCGAGGTATTATACACGAAAGCCATTTCGTGCTAGGTACGCTCCACTTCCATTAGTACATGAAAGGATGTAGACATACTAGTCTCCAACGACAGCATTATACTATCAAAAGAGAATGACATTTTAGAGTCCAGGTACAAATTCAACACATTTCAAACTGATAAAATTCAATGAACTGATTGTCCAATGAGGTACCTTGGTCACAAGGGAAGGTCTGTATAGAATAATTGATAAACCAGATGATAAAGAGATTAGGAAAAAACTACAGCTCATACCTTTGTTGCCAAGAGAGAGGAATGTCAATCACCATGACTCCATGAAAACCTTCTTGACAGTGTATTTGTTATCCAATTTTGGCCTCTCCATTTACAACTGCACTTTCACTTTTGTTGGAAATGTTGACTGCAGGTTTATTACTGCTCTTTTTTGGCCTCTCTTTGTTAGTTGCAGGTGCATCCTTTGCAGGAATTACTGATTTCTTGACAAACTTATCCTCCGTGGGTGCATCGGCCTCTGCTGGCTTACTGTTGGACGGACTTGTGAGTTCAATAGTTGGAATTTTCTCCTCGACTGGTTCAGCATTTTCAACTGTCGTAGCATCCTTTGAACCACTTGAAATTTTCTTCTGCTTACCCTTCTCAGGAGCTTTCTGTGAAATCGTACCTTCCTTGACAAGGTTACCTGTATGTTCCTTCGCGTTCTGCTTCTCTGGGTTGGGATCTGGAAGTAATGCGCGATGGCTTAACCGAAGTTGCCCTTTCTCATTGATCTGTACAGCATATGCTCATGTTATCGAGGATAGTTTTCTATAAACAAGGGCTACATAAATAGAATCTTGAGTGATATGAAAGACAGTAAAGCACTTGATGAAAAGTCCATGGTGAAACTGAAATTCGGAGGAAGGAGTTATTTCATAGATCTATAGCTGTTCATTGAGCAATACATCAAATTTTGATGTTAATAGATGGTTCAGTGTCTCAAAGAGAGAATGCAAATTCGAAACTGGTTCAAGAGGCCTAAAACAAAAAAGAAAAAAACAATTTATACAAGGCTATTGGGTGTAATTCATTAAAGTAAACAATAAAATCTAGTAGGTTAATTGTGAGATGCTTGGGCAGCTTTCACAAAGCTTTTGTAAATTATAATAACAGGTAACGTCTTCCCATATCCTAAATATTAGACAGTCATTACGTTTCCTACACAAACAAACATTTGTACAACGTAATGCATGGCACTGTTTTCTTGAAAATATGTGACATGCTCAACTATCAGCCCTGACGGGGAAGCAGCACAATGGTCCCTTGGAGCTAACAAATATAGCAGCAAAATTCTGACACGGAAAAATTGAATAACATTGATGCACTTGCAACTTAAATGGTGAGAGCTCCAAACCTCAATGAGCTTAACATCGATGTGATCCCCGACTTTGAAAACCTGTAAATATGTAGTAATAAGTCGTTACATCACGGTCTTCATAAATTTAATTACAGAACCAGAAATACTTACATCTTCTGCCTTTGCTAGCCAATTTGTGCTCAACTCACTAATATGGCACAGTCCCTGTAGTGCAGTCGAAAGCATGATAAATTAGACATGTTCCTTTTTCCCACCATCTTAAGTAACAAATCGTAAACAGCAGCAATACAGAAAATTTGTCAAAGATCGTTCCAAAGAACAAATTTTAATGTTACAAAGTATACGGCATAGATGCTTTGAGAATTGGGAATATATACCTCTCGGCCAGGAGATATTTCGATAAATACTCCATAAGGAGCAATGGATTTGATCTCGCAATTCCTGAATGTGAAAACACAGTCTGACGTAATTCTAGTTAATCGGTCAATTGAGATCAATTGAAGTACATCAGCAAAGCAAAAGAAATACAGAAGTATAAAAGATTAGTTTCTGCAATTCACAATAAAGAAAACATCAATGCCTCGAGATTCTTGGCATCAGAAATTCAGCTGATGAAGCTATGCAATAACCAAATCGACCACTCTAACCAATGATTCCTTGTAAAGCAATGTATGTATAAACCAAAAAGAACAGAAGTCAGAAGAAGACCTATAAATGTCGCCAACAGTTGGAACCATTGTCAGGTTAGTAATAATTGCTTTAGACTTTTCCAAGCTTAATAAATCTTTCGCTGTTATTTTCACCTGCAACAGCCACGTGATAGATTACACGATTGCAATAGGAACTGGTAATTGCATCAAATAGAAGATTAAGTTCTATTCTCAGCCTACAATTCCATCATCTTGAGTTTCAATCGATTCAACGCCAGTCTCTTCAATAATACTCTTCACTTTCTTCCCACCAGAACCTATGATGAGGTTAATTTTATCTGGTTTGACCTATAGTACCAAAAAGCATTTTTGAGTAAAAAAGGTCGTCCAGTCACCGTATCATCAAATAAAGTGGACATATAGAGAATGACAAACCTTCATGACATGGATGATAGGAGCATACTTCGAGAGTCTCTTCAAAGGAGGAGGGTAACATTTGGACATCTCAGCTAAAAAAGAGAATAGAAAAGTAGGCATTCTAAGACAGAAGACAATGGGTACTAGTTAAGTGGAAGACCAAATTTTGATGCATATACTGATTGCTGAGAAAAATTAGTTCATCTACTTATCATTTTTTATTCTCCGTTAAAACCATGGCAGACAACTGATAAGCAGAAAACAGTCAACATGGGCAGAGATTTAACAGAAATATGGTCCAGATGTGCAAAAATTAACTAAGATTTACTATGTCATTCTGCACATTATTGGTCAACAAGGTCAATATGCCGCGAATAAAACAAAACAATAATACACTTCATTATCAGAACCACTGGTACAAATATTGTCACAGATATGTAAATTGTAATACATCTTGAATAATAGAGTAGGTTTATTCACAGGCTCTCAGTTAGGGGGGGAAAAAAAAGTTTATACCAAGACACTTTTTACTGCCATATATTTGAAAACGTCACTGACCTGTCAAAAAATTATCATGAGATGGAAACTAGCGAAGAAGATATGATGTGAAGTATCAAGTGTAAATTGTATTAATTCTTGCAGTGGATCAAATTTTACTTCTAAATATAATAAAATGATGTCAACGGCAAATAAAAAATCTGTAACATATCTCGATGCCGAAGCGCTTTGGAAATGAACATTGCCCCCAAAAGTTTATGAAGTAAGCACAGTAAGTGCACTCATTGAATAAATTAGAGAATAGATGTTAAAAGCCCAAGTCCAGTAGGAGTTGTATGACAAGTCCCAAGTACTCGTCATATCTAAAAAATGTAATTGCAAGATAATGAGTTCTATAAAACAAACAAATAACCAGGCTGTTCTTTTAGGGTCTCAGCAAATAGTGAAGGAAATCCTGTCAAAGCAAATGAACAAGTGCTACTGGAGAAAGTATAGCTTGCCTTCATAAATATTTCAACAATTTCTTTGAACAATTTTACTTATTCTTAGCTGGATCAGGAGGTTCTTTCATTTTATGTTTTCATTTCCAGTTTGATTTCTCCCGTGAACTTTCAGGCCTATCAGGTCACAAACCCTAATGCATTATGCTTGGTAATGCATGTTTATAAACTTACCAAGAATATGCTTTCGACCTTCTCTTGCTTGCAGAAGTGCTTGCTTCATAACTGGTAAAGTAATTCCCCCTACCTGCCATGGAATCATGAAAGTTGTTGAACCAGGCATATTACAATAACAACATCAGCAGAGATATAGCACAAGTCAGAACCACTGCAAGGGAAAACGGAATCATGTCCAAGTAAATGCAGATTGAGCCACTCAGATTAGAGAAGCAAACTCTACTAATAAAAGAAGATTCAACCTTTATATCCATCTGGAATGCAGTTATACCATCATCATTTCCAGCAACCTGCAGCATCAAATTGTTGACTCAATATGATTCTTTTAGCCTTTTCTAGTTGTGCACAGAAATTATTTAGTTCTTTGTTATCTCGACCAGAAAAATAAAGAAAAGCGAACACAGCCTTTTTAATCAGCCAGAAAGTTAAGTCAAAACGAGTAATGAACACAATAGATCCCACGACATAGTTGATTCCAAGACCTTAAAATCCATATCTCCTGATGCATCTTCAGATCCCGTTATATCTGACAGAATAAGTGGAGTTCCATCTCCCCCAAATTCCTTTGTGTCCAAAACCATACCCATTGCAATACCAGCAATTGAGCACTTCACTGGAACGCCAGCATCTTGTAATGCTAAGCACCCCCCACACACAGAAGCCATACTGTCACATGGAAATATTATATATAAATAATCTAGAGTTCGTTTATAGGTCACAAATGGTTGACAAAGTATTTATTAGGTGCAAAAACATAAGCAGAGAAACTTGAAAAGGATCTTAGAGCTTTAAGCTTTCTAACCCCTATAACCAGAGAAACTAAGTTCTAGCGTACTAACAGCATGTCAAAAAGAACAGATATATGAATACCCAGTAACTGATCTGACACAGTGACAAGTTGTTCACCTTGATGAGCCATTGCTTTCTGTGATGGTACTCTCAACACGTACAGTATAGGGGAACTCATCTTCAGAAGGCAATATAGGCTCCAGCGCTCTCTCTGCAAGCATTCCGTGACCAATTTCTCTTCTAGATGGTGCTCCTGCACGCCCAGCTTCTCCAACACAAGACGGGGGAAATGAGTACTGCATGCACGGCCCAAAAAAAAAATTTGTAGAGAAAGTTAAACTTCTTGAAATGATCATGACCTTAATTCTGCAAAGTCAGCAAACTAATCAGTCGATAAGACAGAACTGGAATATAGTTAACAATAAAATCATACAAGTAATAAAGCCAAAGAAAATTGATAAAAAAATAATTAAAAACAATCAACACAATGTTAAGTGGGAAATTCCAAAATCAAAAAGAGTTATTCCACCTATTCTTATTTGCATATTTCATAGTATATATATAAATATTGCAATAGTTCAATGAAATTTGGCATTTCAAAGAAAAAGGAAACGAAAAGGTTAAAGATTAAAAATCAAATAATAAGGTACAGAACTCAGGCCTGCTATACGTGGTTCTGCAGTTAAATAAAGGTGTGAAACTGGTGGCATACGAAGAGCAGCTATACTTTTAGTCGATACATCGTAGCAAAAAGGCACATTCCTTTACCGTGAAGGATAGAAATTGTTTGAATGTTTGTGTTTATTCAAAGTAAGCATGTATGTATATGTTATGCGCAGTACAAGTGCTGATTGCAGGAAGACAGGAGTAGCAAGGAAATGAGAAGGGTGAAATAAATTCTATAAGATAAATGAATAAAGATTAAATCTACATTATAATTAAAGGATTACTAAAAGCAATTGTTGATCCATTAGCATGCAGATGAACTTAAGGGTTTGTCACCATAGCCCATTTAAAAAATATCATAAGATCACAAAGCTTATAAGCTGGCAGTTGCTGTATTATTTTAATCATCTTTAATACATCTAAAAAACACAATACATCTTAACAACAGTCAGCAGAATGAAGTGTTGGGTTATAGTATGTTTTCTGCAGAATTATTTCCCTCTTCCACTACTATAAAATGATGCTTAGATATGCAAATCAGAGTGATTTGGACTAGCTAGAGTCTATAGATATGGCTACAAAATTAGTTATAAAGTGGATGGCTTATCGAAAGGTTGCCAAGAGTTCACTAGAAACGAATAAATTGTTGGCCAGTTTTACAGGCAAGTTACATTTAAAGGTTTTAGCTCTGAATGGTTATAGTAACAGGAAAAACAAGGTACTCTGACAGAGAAAGAGCATAATTGTCTTGAGATATTTCAGGTTATTAAACATTCTTGAAGATCAAATTCATGCCTGCAACTAATATAGTATTTATCCATATGAAAATGTCAAAGCAACAGTTTCAACAATGAAATCATAAGTACCTACAAAACCCTCACCTGAAGATAGAATCTCTTGAACTCATCCTCATCCACAAGGTTGTCTAATCTCTGTGCCATTTGTTTATCACCGAGTGTCACAACTGCTAACGACTGTAAAATGAGAGAGATGTAGTAGGAAACAAACATAAAAGGATTATAAGCATCAGGTGTGAAAAAGCAACTAATGGCTTGGAGTATAAATTTAAATCAAGTTTCAATCAGAATAATAAGATCAGTACACCGTTTTTACTATTTGTCAATGAAAGAAGTTCGTTTGTAGCTATCTACATTCAGTGAAAATTGCTGATGATAAAAAAACAAATAAATATACTCATCAACTATCTCACAGCTTAATCTTTTAAATGAGGCTGTTCAACACGGTATCAGAGCATACAAAGCACGTATTCTAGTCTTTTTTCCATCCAACCATGGAAATGTCCATGTAGCAGCCTTTGATGAAAAAAATGAATCTGGCGTACACCTGATATGACGTGTTGACATAAAATATTATAAACAAAATTCATCCCTTTTTTAATAAAACTTTTAGTTGAAGCACCTCAACAAAAATAATAGTGATTCTGCTTCTCAACATATAGTTGCTTAGTAAGAGTAAGAAAACTTCTAAATTAAATCCCAACATACAGGCAATTTGATGTATGTCAATTATAAACATTAAATCGACTAAGAGTTTAGAATCGATTCATTGATTACATCCATGTATTAAATACAAAACCAGTCACATATAAACTTGGCACATGACCAAACATTAAGATGCACTTTAAAATCACGTAGATAAGAAAATTTGAAGTACGAAGGACAATATATGTGAAGTGGTGAGATTCAATAATTACCATTTCTAGCAGTTAGGAGGTTTAAAGTGAAAAAGTAACCTCCATATAATTACCCATAAATTAGATTAGTTTTGAGGAAAAAGAGGACTGAAAGATAATATGTGCTCTACAGATTAACTAAATTGCTCTGATTTTATCATTGTAAATTATCGTTACATTATTTTTCAATATCTTTTAGAACTACTATCATAATAATCATGTGTCTGTTAATAGAAAAATTGAGAGAGAAATATGTGAATTGGCTACAAGAGAATGGGAAGAAAAAAGATGAATAACTGGAAGATAAAACTAAGACATATCCATGATTTTCCCTTAAGAGGCTATCCAAATTACATTTCAGACAAAAAATAAATAAATAAAATAAAATAACCCAGAGACAGATGACTGCATTTAAGGGCATACACAACATAGTTCAGAACATTACCGAAAATCACAGGATGACATGCAAATTGAGTAATTTAGGAAGACTTAGCAATGAACATATGTCACCAGACCTGTGTTTCGCCACGTGTAAAAAGAGCACTCCCATGTGCTCGAGGAAGTAATCCACAGCGTGAATTAATTGGCCGTAATTCCTCAGAAGTTCTGCCATCACTTCTTTTTCCTCCCTGCATAAAGGGAAATAATACAGAAGAACTAAGATAAATATTAGACAAAGTGAAATCATATCAACAATAGCCTAGCTGCTGTAGCAGACGTGGTTTCAACTCTTTTATCACAGAAATAACACTCCAAAAATCATGATTCGTGGTGGGGGTAACACCTCATGGGGTTTAATGATAAACATTTTTTTATTTGTGTGTGTGTGTGTGTGTGTATCTCAGTATCCACTTCATTGCTTCTAGTGATGTTTTCGTGGATTAAAATTTAATTAAAATTTCAAGTCAAAGTCAACAATTAATTTTAACCCCACACTTGGTATCCACAACCTTTCAACCACACATTTCATCAACTTTTATCAAAATCTACTAAAAAACTTATTTTAATCTCTACCAAATAGGGGCTAAAATGAAAAATACTAGCATAAAGAACATTGACAGTTTCAAACGTAGAGAATAATAGGTTCATCACAAGAATCCAGAGTTCAAATAATGAATATTCAAGTACAACTTAAATACTAGGTATTGGTATATAATAAAAGACTTTAAACGTCCAAATCACCTTAATTGCCATCCCTCTCATAAAAAAATAATACTCATTATATGTTATTATTACAGTAAAAGACCATGGAAAACCAATTGATGATATAATTACCAGTGGAATTTCTGAAGACAACTAACAGTTAAATACAAGGGAATAAGGAGGAGGGGAAGTATCATTTATAGCACATTTCAGAATATCGAATGACTTGAATACTTGATAAAAATTACAATAAAGTGTCAATCATTCATTTGTTTGTAATTTCACTTTAAAGAAATATTACCTCCACAATGCGTTTACGCAGAAATTTGGATGAAACTTCTTTGTATACCAGCTTCACGTCTACCTCAGAAAAAAGCTAGATAGAAAATAATAGGACCATAAGTAAATAAACGTGATACCACTCATAATGATGAAAATATAATTAAAATTGTTGCACTTAAACCAATAAAATTAAATCATCTGCTGGAAAATGATGAAGGAAAAAAATGATGCTATTGAACTACGAACATGTGAGTATCTATGCTAAATTTTAATGCACAATTACATCTATAGATCCTACTCCTGACCTATGGATCGGAAAAAAATTGTAAAATTATAAACTCGAAACTGAGCAATACAGAAACTTTTTGGCATTAAATACTGAAAAAATAAAAAATGAACCAAAAATAAAGTATTCAGGCAAAGAAACGGGCTATTATATGACTAGCAAATTACTATAACATTAACGAGAAATACAAATATTCATTTAAACACATACATAATCTTATGCAGAAAAAAACATTTCGGGCCTCTTATGTCAAGAAAATTACCAAGGGAATGGGTTTCCTTGGAACTGGCTTGATGTGAACATCACCTTCATCAACTTCGCCATCCACAACCACCTCCTCATCCTCCTCTTCATCCTCAACTAAATCGGTTACAGTTTCACTAGGTGCAATAGCTTCTATCTTGCTAACAAAACCCTTTTCTGTAAGGATATTTAACACTTTGGCTTCTAATGTTGATAAGGCCTTTCTTCTTGGAATTTTGTTCTTAATTTGTAGAGCTTCAACTAATTCATCTCCTGCAATCTCCTGGATATTATATTTCATGTTATATATAAGCATAACAGATGAAGGATGAACGTTCAATCCTTTAAAACGTTTATGACAGCTTTCACGAACACCAAAAATTGTAAAGGGTTGAGGATTAATTGTGGCATTAAATATGAAACTAATTAATATCAGCGAAATAGCAGGTCAAGTCATTAAAAATTACTGATTGTTTCATCCAAATCCGTCCCCAACATTTTTTCAAAAAATTCTCCAAAATGCGGGCTCTGAAATGAGATGAAAACCAATTAATAACCCACAATAAAAAGGTCATATTGCACCCATGAGAAGAACGCTTCAAAGGATGCTTAATGAATATTACAACACAATTTAGTTCATGCATTAAGCCATATGATACAGACAACACCCCATCAAAAAGCAGAGTTTTTTACAGGGTCTAACTTTTTTACACCTGCAACTTATGTCAGAAAGAAAAATAGGTTTAGATCTGCTGACTTTGCAAACAGCACAAAGACTTTTTTGAGTAACCACTTTACTAGCATCAGACAGGTTTAGAGCGAGTCAATTGTTCCTTTTTAATGGAGCATTTATAAACGGTATGTAGTCTATGTAACCTCTTATGTCATGGTGGCCCTACCCAAAGTTTTATCATTAGTATGTCAATGTGGCATTGGACCATACATTTCCCCTCTTTCTCTTACCTCAATTAAATCTAAAGGGACATACTCTATCATGATAAGGTGGATGCTTTTGTATTTTGCCTTTGCTTTTTCCCCTCTGCAAAGTTGTCATCCACATGCACTATTCAGGTTTTGACCTAAAACCAACCCACATTACTAGACTTCATTCCCTTGCACTAAAATCTGTAAATTTTATTGAACCCCCTTTATTCTATACTGTTCTGCCTTTACCATTCCTTTCAGATCACTAGTATCCATTCTGCATTCTCTCTTATTTTTGGACATAGAGCACTACCATTCATTACTTCTGCCAGCACCACCATGGATCTCCACAGATGTATGCTTAACTATCGCTAGATATTGAAAAATCCAGACTTATAGAAGTTAGGGGCAGTGTATTATAGGAAATTTCTGGCAGAGATTTATATTATTGAAGGATTAAGAATTTCAACTACATTTACTTACCCCATCACTAAAAGTAAAACTTGTGATAACAATTTCAAATTTGTTACTCAAAAAACCATTTTCAAATGAATGTGCTCTTTGAAAGTTTGTAATTTATCATCCTTTGGTCTTTTTTATTTTCTTTCAGCAATTTGTATCTGTATTTGGGCAAATTGACATTTAACTTTAGAGAAACGGAAAAATATTTTTAAAATATGTGAAATTCAAAAATTAGACAGGTTTGTTCAGTGCTGTTTGGTTTTAAATTATGAAATTGATTCAAATGTAAGAAAGCCACACAGAACCTCTCATTAATTGGTTAACTTCCAGGGGTTCCTAAGAGAGCATCTCACGATCATTTTAGAATCCCAACCATTTGGTCTAGTCTACATTATTCTAACAACCTTCTCCAAAGCCATTTTTGTGTGGATATCACAATTTTAAAGTAAAGATTACCAACTCCCAACCGTCCTCTACCCTTGCTTCTAGAGACTACAAACCAAGATATCAAATGACATTTTGACCTTCTCCCCACCTACCCACAACGAAAAAACCAAGAGAGTTTGTGAGATAATTTGAACTTGTGCATTGGCATATTGCCACCAAAAGCAGCAGACTAGATATTTTCCATGCAAGGCACAGATACAATAAGATGCTAAATTATACTTAAAAACTAGTGAAAGCAGAATTAGGGGCATGATTGGAACAACATAAATTTGTAAAAATATAACTAAGAGAAGAAAAAATTGGTAGCAGTATTAAAAAGTATATATTCATGATAAGTTTGAAAGAGAAGAGATCATTACTTCGACGTGCTTATACAGATCAGGAGGAGGTAACTTAATTGCATCAAGCATTTTTGGCTTCCCACATTTCTTTACTAAAGCGTCCATCTCTTTGCAAATAGCACGCACAGCATCCTGACAGTTGTTGAAAGGAAAACTCTTTAGCAGATATCACAGTCATTAACAATCCGAACAAATTGTTGAGTTAAGGTTATGAGTTATGACTCGATTATAAAGCTTTGAACTAAGTGAGTATTAGCAATTTGTATTCAGCTTCTTAGCCTTGTGCGTACTCCACTAGTGTAATATATACTTCTTCAACTTGAACAACAGTGACATTGAAAGGTGAATTTACTCCAGAAATTGGCATAAGCCAGGATAGTGAGCAACGCAAGACATCAAGTTGAAAGGTGAATTTACCCCCAGAAACTGGCATATGCCAGGATTGTGAGCAATGCAAAGTGTTCACCTCTCAACTTATTATTTTTCTAGAGGCGGTGAATCAACCACGTGTGTACAGATAACATTTATCGCACTGTGATTACATTATTTTTGTCTTCAATAGGTTATTGAGCTTCTTGCAAAAAGAAACAGTTGTAGGTAATCAAATTTATTATTAAAATTTGACTCTTTTTTTTATTCCGCTCTCCCCAAACTATAAACTTGCCCATCCCAAGATCTGTCTACTCTGAATTTCATCGCCAGAGCCCACCAGATGTGCTGCCAATAGCAGGTTTAAATCCAGTTTTCTAATTTGACTCTTTTGCAAAAATTGCAAATTTGACCCAATTTTTCAAGGCTTTGAGGTAATTATGAGTGTAGACTCCTCGTAAAATATCCAAACTGTTATTCCTAAAAATATATATTTAATTTCTGAAGATTTTTAAGTCCTGTAATACAAGAATATTATGCTCCTCTGCAAAAGAATTCGATAGTTTTTAAGGAGTTTGTAAATAGCATGGATTGATTTTAAAGTGTGATTTTTTCATGTCAATAAATTTCAGAGAATTAACTTTTATGACTGTAAGGTTATTTGCTAGTTATGCCGGGGAATTTGTTCATGGCATTTATCAAATAAACAACCTGTCCAACTTCCACTGCTTGAAGTAACTTCTCTTCGGGAAGGAAATCGCAGTATCCCTGTAATAATCCAGTTGAAACGAAAAAGATACTAGAGTCAGTACAAATAAATCAACAAGCACACTAGTTGCTAGAAATCTACAGAAAGATCACATAACACTACGACTCCGTCATAACAATCACATCTCTCAACTTAGCCACACATACATTAAATGTGTGACATGATCAATCAAGTTTTTACACATTTTGTGTCGTAGAATTGTACATCATGGTACATTCTAAGATTCAATCAAAGCATAGAAGTTTAGAATAAAGGATAACTATTTTCAAAAGATTTTCTCATATTCAACAGAATACTATAATGCAAAAACAAATGACTTTACCAATTGAAGATACTTCAAATTTTGGAAATGTGTCAGGGTTTGCATTCTACTGAAACTGTGAAATTCTATGTGCCTGGAACTCTTCATTTTGGATCGAGTATGCGTGTCGACACAACATGACAAGGATAAGGGTATGGGATCCGTGGTGGATCCTTTATATTGTTTTTGTTATTGGTATTAGATTTAAAATAATTTCTAATTTGTCTCACATTTCTAGACTTGAAATAACCAAATGAAGCATTACAATTTGTAATTTAAATATATAAATAGAGTGCATCTAAAATATCAGTATATAAATTCCAAAATAATTTAAGTTTGTAAGACGTGTCCACATACCCACGTCTATAATCTAAATCATGCCGTACTCCCATTTCCTAGATTTTAGGGGGGAAAAAAGAAAAAGATTCATCTCCTAGACATGTAACTATATTAGACACCCACACCCGAGTCCAAGCAACATGGGTAAAATAAAAAATGAAAGTATTTTACTTAATAAAGAACATCCATCTATCTTTACAATTGTCAATATGTAGTCCCCCACAGCATTGCATGGAATTTAGGTTTTTCCATTTTATATTTAAGAAATTAGCTGTTGTTAAAGACAAACTGAGAAGGGGTAACCAAAATACCAGTTCTTCCTAAGGTAGAAGGTAAAATGATAATTGCATTCATAAGAGAAAACATTTCATTATCTATAAGAAAGTGTGTATTTGGCTTGTCACGTTACCTCTAGGCAAAAGTTTTTACCTACTTGTGGATGTTTTTTGGACAGCATGAAAAATTTTCATGGTTTAAGAATCAGACTGTTGGTTCTTCGGAAGAAGAGTTTATGCCAAATTCACACATGCTCCCAGATGAATGGATAATTTTGAAAGTAAATCACTAAAGGGAGGGAGGGGGAGAGAGCACAAATGATGATGATTATTTTTAATGCTTTATGATACTTTATGCAGCACTGTGAATGTTGACAGCTCACTTCCAGAAAATCTGATTAAGCAAATGCAAAAGGGGTTTCTCTAGTAAGTACTAATGTTTAATTTTGACAAAACTCATGTTATCGAAGAACCTCCAAAATCTGTTGGAAGTATAAAAATCAAATAGCTTTCAGTAAAATGGCAAAAAAAAAAAAAAAAGAAGAAGAAGAAGAGGACTAGAATTTTTTACCTCAATCATCAATATTGCACTATCTGTGCCTGCTACCAACAAATCTAGTTTCGAGTCTTCAATTTCCTTGGTTGTTGGATTCACAATAAACCTATCACCTATAAGACCAATTCGAACTCCCGCAATAGCTTTAGAATTTGGCACTTCGGAGAGAGCTCTGTTGTATTTAAATTTTTTGAAATGAAATGTAAGCGCCTTTACAAGAACAAATTGATTAATGTCATGTAGTTAATCAGTTCAGGGGCAACAAAACAATGTGTAATAAACTTACACTGCAATTCCAGCTGCTGTAACTGCCAAAGAATCTGGAGGATGTATACCATCATAACTTAGTACCTGCAAGCACGTGGGAATAATGGAATTCAAAACATGTGATTATACAATGTTTAGATAAACTTGCAAACACTATGGAGGTAATGCTAGGAAAATTTATGACATAAAACGATAGATAACATAAAAAATACCCAAGACAGTATCTGTGTTTCATGATGGAAGCCCTTAATCATGGTAGGGCGCAGAGGTCTATCTATCAATCTACAAATAAGAACCTGCAAGCAGCAACTACTTATTCAAATGGGAATCCAGGAGAGGTGGGAGAAAGAGAGAAACAATTGACATAATCACCTGGATACAGATAACCAGTGTGTACTTTACTTTAATGCCCAAATAAATTGTGCATGTATCGTATAAAGTTGGTAAAAAAGACTATCACGTACGAGTATCGTGAAATAATTCATAGTAGGATTTGAATATCAGCGAATGGCTAACATTATTTCCATTACTTCCATAAATAAGGAGTGACAGTAGTTTGTCACATGAAATAACAAATGATGAATCGAAGTTTACTCTTGACCATGTAAATCTTCTGCAGTCACACGGTAAAAACTCAAACAGCAGTGGTAAGTACCTCATGATCCTTTGTCCGCCCTTCTCGTTTGAAAAATCCTCCACTAAGAATTAGAAGGATAATAAACAATAAATTCCCTTCTCAAGATACTAGTAAAATATTGAGAAACAATTACGAGGTGCATACCTGGTTCGACCAGCTGCTGAGAATCGCTCTTGATAATGTACTGAAAGAGGAAAAAAGTCGGAAGGCTCGCTTGGAACATCAGATAAACAAACAGTTGTGTATAGGATCTACAGATAAATGGCAAAACAAATTCATTTAAAGTATGCCATATAGATCCACTTCCACCTTTATTCTTCTAGAACTGAATTCAGGCAAGGTTCACATGACATAATATAAAAGGATATATCATCAAACGTGTAAATAAAAATGAATTTAAAGCAAAAACTTACGGTTTCTCCATCTGTAACTGTAACAGCACCACTAGCTTGTCTTCCCATGTGACCCGTCTCGACTAATATCTGAAAAAATGCAATAACAAATATGTTTAGCTGAAGACTCAGTAATACTGATACATGTCCGAGATCTTGATGTCAAAGAATACGTATGGAAAACAACAAAGGGGGAAAAACAAAGAGGGTTGTATGAATGGACCATATGCTCTCGTGACTGTAATGAGATCCAGATGAATTTGCTGGTGGATTATAAAATTCAATGATTACAAGCCCTGCCACTAGAAACTGAAGATCACTAGTAGTAGTAGGTCTTTCCATGTTGATAATACAATTTCTGGCTGTCATAAATGTTGGTTACTGAGTACTCTCTTACTGTATAGTCTATTGTAGATTTTATAAAAATCCTCTCTGAGAGAATCCTTCTTACATCCTACTATTTGCAATATATTTGTGATCAGCTCACTGTGATGTTGAAAGAAGGTGCTTTACTGGTTACGATCTTTTAGGTATCAAAGTACATACAACAGTTGATGACCATAGCTGGGAAGAAGAATTTTTTTCCTGATATAATCATGATTACTGGATGAGCTAAATAAGGAGATGAAATAGGCGCCCCGAGCAAGGCGCTTTAAATGCATGCATACATAATGGAGGAGTAATCAAAACGAAATTTCTACACCACCCTTAAATAAAGCCATAAGTCACATAAATAGAAGCTTCAAATACAACCATCTCAAATAAAAAAGCAAATTAAGAAGCATCTTCAGAAAAGTAAAAAATCGAGTTTCATTCTTTTTCCCCTCCATCCTTAACTGTTCTATAATACAATTTCAGTTTCACAACGGAAAATGACAAAATAACAATCAGAAATTAGGTTGAGCATTGAGCATAGTAGAACACTGTAAGTTATACTCCTGACACAAACTTGGCGTCTGAAATATATTGTTCAACACTAGCACATGGTACACTACTACATGAGCCCAAAAGATTGTACCTTTCTTCATAACCCGAGAAACCTTATAACAAAATCAATACCCACCCGCAATCGACCTCCCCAAGAAATCCACTCGCACATCGTACACTATGCTCAAAGATTGTACCTTTAAAACCTGGAAACCTTATAACATAACTAAACGATTTAACTAGCTCCATTTTTCTCCCCCTATCTCGCCACCCCAACCCACAAAAAATATATACAGAAATATTAGTAAAATAAAAAATAAGTACTTACATGGCGGTCGCCTACGGGGATTTTAATCGAGTAAGGAGCTGAAGGCTGGGGCAGAGTCTCCTCAGTATCGCTATCAGGCTGCGTTGTCAATGAAGCCCCAATGGCAGGTCGATTCAAGAAGCTTTTCCCACTTTTTATTCTCCTTTTTCTTGCTCTAGAAGTTGTTATTACTCTAGAATTCGGCACAATAAGAACTGATAAATGGGTTTTTCTCGTGGAGGAGAAATAACTAAGAGGCGAGAAATGAGAAACTATTTTGAAATTGCTGGAACTTTGAGTTTTGAATCGAAATGGGCGGGTGTCGAAGCAACCATTTGGGCTTGCAGTTGTAGCTAAGATTCTTGCCATGGCTTTGCTTCTCTTCACTGTGTAGTGAGAGAGTGTAGAGAGAGAGGCTCTTATCCACTCTCGAGAAAAGTGGTCTCTTGAATTTGGTTAATTGTAATAGAGGCGCGAGACGGATACAAGGGCAGAACCTGAAATGAGAAGCGGATTCGGGTGGTAGACCCGGCTTATGGTTGATCGAGTCAAAAATCGTACCAATGCTATAAAATTTGGTTCGATTTGACTTCAGTTTGGTAGCCATTTCACTGCTATATTAAAAAGGAGAATAGACAAATCACTGTTAATTTTTGCACACGAGATTTCAAACTTAACTACTTCATATCTGGTTTAGCTACAGTAACGCCTACAGTGAACTAGCATTTTTTTTTTTTACTTTGTAATACTTCAATTCTCCGTGGATATTTATGCAGTCGATTCTCCAATATTAATTTTGTAGTCGGTTGATATTTTTGAAATATCTTCCTTCATGTACATGGAGAAGTAAATAGCAACAAAAATTTATTTCACCCCATCATCATCCTCTCCAGCTTGTATACAGATAAGAAATCATGAAGGTTTGGTCTTCCAACACATAAATTTGAGATCTAGTGTTGCTTCTACTACTTTTGCATGTT
>CAIGRB010119174.1:1383-15960 GCA_903798255.1 Fraxinus quadrangulata
CTCATAGCATCCGTGTATGCTAGTTGTTCGACCTTGCCGGCCTAAAAATGAGGGGAAAGTTCCTGAGGCGTAGTACCTCGGGAGCCAAACCTGCGGTCCGTAAAACGGTGGGTGTTGTAGTAGCTGGTTTGGTAGTGGTGGTGGGTGGTTGGATTGTTCGTGATCAATTATTTAAGCGTTGTGACCAATAAATTGTTAATCAATGACCAATAAATTGTTAATTAGTGACCAATTTATAATATACGATCTAGAAGAATGTATGATTGTGACTAAATTTATAATCATGACTCAGAAATTTGGTAAATTATGACTAATTATTTTGATATTTTATAATCGTAAAATAAGTTATAACATATAAAATTTGTGATTTGTGAACGAAATAAATTGTGACTTTTCAAACTTATGATTTGTAATAGAAAAATAATTTGTAATCAATTAATTTGATAATATGTGACCAACAAATAAATTGTGACATATAAACATGTAATTGTGACAATGATATATTTAATTAATATAATATCTTTTTAAATAAAATATATCATAAATAAAATTTAATTAATATCTGATTTTTGAATTGTTTATTAGTACAAAATGTCCATGTGTTTGACATTTAGTGTGCAAAACGTCCATACGTTTCAATTTTTTGCATTTTCACTCTTATTTCAACGTTTCATTATGGAAAACATCATTCTATTCATCTGTTGTGAGTTTTACCGTTAAATGCACAGTTGGACTCACTTTTAATTTGAAACTCGAAAGGGTAAAATGGTCAGGACACTTAAAAAACCTCTCATTCTCCATAAAACAAACGATTCATCTTCCATCTTCTCTACTCTTCAAATCCCGCGCGCAGCCATTTTCTTCATCATCTTCTCCTATCATCTAAAATTTCTGCTCTTGTAGTAGGCTATTCTTTGCACGCAGTGGAGGGTAAACTGAGAGAAGTTAATATTTCACTGTAGGTCCATTATTTTTTATTTTATTGTTCGAAATTTCAAGTTTTGAGTGATCGATGCTTTCTTACTATTTTTTATGGAATATATTGTTGTTTTTCAAAGGATTTTGTGTCGAATCAAAATGCTTCATCCATTTATTAGAGAGCTAGACGACGAGACACATACGGTATGAACATTGTCCATTCATGATCATTGTTTTCCCTTCATTAATTTTGTCGCTCTGTAGAATTAAAGATTGGAACTTTATTGAAATGGGAAAAGATCTTCAACATCGTGGGGAAAATTTTTGGGGTTTGTGGGTATTTTTCTAAAATTACTTGACATTGGTTGGGAGTTGAAATTTATTTGGTTTTAGTTGGGTTTTGAGCATTGCATGATGTGTAGTCCATTATTGCCCTGATTTGATCGGTATGCATTTCTTTATTTCCATACCACATTTCACTATTCATTCCATCCCCATATTCTTTTGCATGCAGGTGTAAGTTCAGGCAACTTTACTATTGAATTGTATCACATAGGCCACGTTTATGCTAAGCGAAACAATCTGGCATACAAACATGGAATCGAAGTTTTTAAATGCGGTTGGTAATGATTTGACGTTGGAGTTTTACTACAAAAAATGAAAAATGAGTTTAGGGAAGGAGTTGACTAGATTTGGAGAGCGAGGATGATATTAAAGAAATGCTTATGGATAGAGATGGGCATCCAGTAATGCACATATATGTTGTAGCCCATTTGCAATTGCATGCCTTTCCATTGCATTCATCGATCTTAGAAGTTGATACGCAATGTGATGAACCATGACCATTTGAAGTTGTTACATACCTTATGTGGAAGAAAATGAAGGTGGAGAGTCTTCTGAAATTGATTGGTCAAATCATTTTTTTCTTGAGAATACTGAAGAGTTGTTGTCACATTATGAGGAAACCCTCCAAAACCATTATGAAAAAGATCAAAATGTGGGTGATATAGGTGTTGAAGATGATGAAGTCTGGGTTGAAACTTATAGCGACGAATAAAGTAGAGGAGATGAGGTTGAATGTTTGGTGAAATGTGATTATGAGATGGAGGATCAGCCAGTGTCTAATGCTGAAACTGAGAATCAAAGGGTTAATTTTGATTTTGGATTCGGTGTGGCAGATGATCATCATGTTAAGGATTCGAATATCGATTATGGGTACTCCGACAAGTTGCGAAGCATTGATAGTACATATGAGGACGATACAACTTTAAGAAGAAGGGCTTCGACTGATGCTTTCAATTTAAGGACTAATATGAAGGATCTAAAGTTCGGACGAGGTAACTTCAACACATTCTTTACCTTACTTCTAATCTTTCTTCTATAAATGACTGGCATGATTCCATTTTCTAATTGTTAGGGTTGGTATTTGACTCCAATTCTTTGTTGAAGGCTGCTATCACTTCACATTCAGTTAGAAGAAATAGAGAGATTAAATACAAGAAGGATGATGCTTTGAGATTGAGAGCCAAGTGCAAGAAAGAGTGTCACTGGGTGTTGTATGTTACCAATGAGCATGACAAGACAAGTTGGGTGATCAAAACATATGTAGAATTGAATACGTGTCCCATGGTATATAAGAATTTTAGGGTAAACTCCACTTATTTAGCAGATAGATATTTATCTAATAGGAGGTTTGAACCAAATATGTCGGTGAGCACATTTAGGGAGAGGGTGAAAGGCCTTAGTGTAATTGGTTATTTACATGTCATCTACAAAAATGATTCTTACTTGATCACATATATGCCTTCAATTTTCCCCATCACGGGTCCGAACTCATGACATGGTCCAAGTCTCAACCTACTTAAACCACCCATGTTCACCAAAAAGTCTGGGAGACCAAAAAAGAACAGAATAGAAAAACCAAATTAGATGGAATCTTCAAGCAGGCGAAGAAGTCCAGAAAGTCTTCACAAAATGAAATCCCTTCTTATACAACTTCAGTGGGCATATCTAGTGCAGGGAAAAGAGCAGTCCAAATTCAAACATGTCGAAAATGTGGTAACCAAGGCACAGTAGGAGGAGCTGCAGAGGTGCCTTATTACCAGCAGGTAATTATGGGCAGTCTGTTTACATTTTCGTTTTTGTTGAATGCGATTGTAGTGCCAACATAAAAAAGTTGTTGAACTATAAATTTCTTCGTTTTATGTGTCTAAATAATCAACAATATAACAACCGAAATTGGTGTTTAAAAGTCTCCATTTTGCTCATTGTAGATGCAAGTTTGGTTCACTCTTAATTCTGATTTTGATTTTTTTGTTAAGTATATTCTGTTAATATTTAAAATTTGTAGCTTGATTGGTGTGTTAAGTTGCCATGGTTGATTAGTGTCTTGAGTTGCTGTGGTTGATTACGGTCATTTTGTTGCTGTAAATGAAAGTGATGCTTACAGGATATAACAGGAACAATTTTCACATAAATCTGAAACACAGGGACGTTATGCGCGAAAATTGTCATAAAGAAGGGATGTTTTACACAATAACCTTTGAAAGGTTGGTATAATTTACGCAAACATAGTTTGAACATTGGGATGTTTTCCGCAAAAAACATTTTATAATGTAGGGACTTTTTCACATGTTCAAATTCGAGGAATACAGATTGACGGCTTCAACTTTTGATGCAGAATTTTGGGTCTGAGATTTGTGATTTTGGATACTAGTTTGTTGTGAATAGTTGCGATCATTTTGTCTTGAGTTGTCAGGGTTGATATTCGGTCATTTTGTTGCTGTAAATGAAAGTGATGCTTACAGGATATAACATGAACAATTTTCACTGAAATCTGAAACACGGGAACGTTATTCGCGAAAATTGTCAAAAAGAAAGGTTTTTTTACACAATAACCTTTGAAAGGTTGGTATGTTTTAAGCAAACATAGTTTAAACGTTGGGATGTTTTCCGCAAAATATTTTGTAACGTAGGGACTTTTTCACATGTTCAAATTCGAGGAAAACAGATTGACGGCTTCAACTTTTGATGCAAAATTCTGGGACAGAGATTTGTGATTTTGGATACCAGTTTGTTGCGGATAGTAGTGGAGGATGAGAGCATGTGTGGAAGCTAAAATTCGATTTTCGAAAATGCACCAGCCATGTTGATGACGAACGGCGGACTTTCGAAAATGCATCAGCTGTGGTGGTAATGTTGATGATGAACAGTGGACTTTGCTCGTTTTGTTTGATGATTTTTTTTCTTTTTGAAAATAACCTGTTATGGCAGAAAGAAGAGGTTTTTGAAGTGACCTGACAATTTTACCCTTCCAGTTTCAAATTAAAAGTGAGTCCAAGTGTGCATTTAATAGTAAAATTCACAACAGATGGTCAGAAGGACATTTTCTACAATGAAACGTTGAAATAAGGGTGAAAATGTAAAAACTTAAAATATATGGATATTTTGCACACTAAAGGCCAAACATAAGGACGTTTTGTGTTAATAACCCTTTCGTGCATTTAAATTTTTTGCATTTTCACCCCTATTTTTTCACGTTTCATTGTGGAAAACATCATTTTTTATCCAAATTTTCATTAGAAATTGTTAAATGGCACATACACCCTCCTTTTTTTAAATAAAACAAAAAGGAAATGAAAGGAAAATAAAGAACAAATTGCAATCATACTCCCAATTTTTTCAAAAAATACAAATAAATTCTAAATATATTAAATTCAAAATTCAAAAAAGAAAAAGTAATCATCTTCTTCTTTTCTCTTACCCAAAATTCCTCCAATTTTACTTCAACAAACAAGAAAAACGAATCCAAGGTATTTGGATTTTTACAACTTACTATTTTCCTTCTCTCTCGTCGTCACAAGCCATTGTGCCTCTACAACATCCTCCTCGAAGTGCCCAAAAGTTGATTTCAAGCTCGCCAACTTCCTCATCATCTCCAAAAGCTTCAAGGGAATCTCACCGGACACCAGTTCTGTATCTGACTTAGTCTGAATAAAATGATTGCCAATAACTTCACTGTAAACATCAGCCATGCCCTGCAACTCATTTTTCTCAACTTTCTATTCATGAACCTCTTGTAAATCCAAATTGGTCATTTTTTCTTCTTCAAAAATCAAATGATCTTGGGTTTTGTGGAGATCTTGTTGAAAAATGTAATGGGTCTATGCCTGTGCAGTCTCCAGATTTTCTTGGAATATTTCTTGATGAGATGGCTGAAAGAAATAACGGGACCGTGCTTCAAATTTTTGAGCTTCATGGGAGCTCTCAATATTGAAAAGGTTTTTTGAATCTGTTATCATTTTTTTGTGGCATCTTAAGATCCGTAGAATTGATAGATTTCAGGCATTGAAGAACAATGGGGGATCTAGCAAAGAGAGGAATTTTGGAGAAGAAAATAGTGGCGGAGGTGGTGGTGGCTGTGGGTTTTGTGGCGGTTCGTGGCTTTCTTCGTATTAGTGCCGATGGGGGTTTATTTTCTGGTTTCGTTTTGTGGTGAGTGGGAGATGGATGATTTTTCTTTTCTTTTTTGATTTTTTAATTTAATATATTTGGGATTTATTTGTGCATTTTTGAAAAAATTGGGAGCATTATTGCAATTTGTTCTTTAGTTTCGTTTCGTTTCGTTTCCTTTTCGTTTTGTTTTAATTAATGGGAGGGTAGATTTGTCATTTAACAATTTTAATTGAGAAATTGGATAAAAATTTATGAAAATGACCCTTTCCACAATGAAACATGAAAATAGGAGTGAAAATGTAAAAAATTTAAATGTATGGATATTTTGTATACTAAAGACCAAACATAGAGACATTTTGTGCTAATATGCCGTTTTTGAAATAATAAACCTTGTTTCTTAGTTTTGAAATGAATCATACTTAATCTTTTAGATATTAAATTTTCACAATTAAGAATGGTCGATTTTGGTTCGATTTCGATTTTAATATGTAGAACCACAAATCGGAAATCAGTTCTATCCTAATTGTTTTTTAATTTTCCATCAATATGAAACTTATTTTTGCATTTAATAAGATTTATTGTTTTTAGTTTGTAGTTGAGTATTAATTTTTGGTGATAGAAGTTTGTAATGTAATTTGTATTAATAATTTGGAAGTTTGGATACCGAGCCAAACCAAATTGGAACTATTCGAAACTAATGATTCCACTATACAATAACCACACCGAAATTGCCCCAGTCAGGGTCGATACAAAAGTACTATACAAACATGTGGGTACTATACAAAAATTTCATACAAAATATGGGTTCGATTGAAGACCTAAAAGAGCTAACAAGTGGTATTTTCATAGTTCTAGTTAACCAACTTTGGTGCCGATCAATTGTGTTTTTGTATTGGTGGAACAATTCCCAATGTTCAGCTAGTTATGTTCGTTTTTTGTACTTTTTAAGAAAAATAATCAGGGCAAATAGATTTGAACGAAAAATACACAAATGCACTTGTTCTCATTGTTTTGAGAACATTTTATGCACGAAGGTTGTATGATTTGGTAGGACTTTACAAGAACTTGTCGATTTCGTTTCACCGAATAGGAAACTGATTTTGATGTCTAACTAATGTATTGATTGGACCGGTAAAAATTTCACTTTCAAGTTTAAAGTCATCACTTCAATATCGAAATGTTAATTGAATTATTGCAATGTTGTAGAAGTCAACTTTCAAAAACTTCGTAATTTAAATAAATCGACTCATATTTTGAAACATTTCACAATTCAATCTCATTAATTCAGCAATAGTGATGGCGATTTTTTTAATTAGATTTAGCCCATACTTGGTGTATATTAAAATCAGAATTTTAGTAAATTTTGATAAAAGTTAATAAAATATATAATTGAAAAGTCGTGAATTTTATGAAATATATATTTAAAATTGATTATTAACTTTGATTCGAAATCTATGCCAAACATGGGTTAACTTTTTGATTTGCAGTTTTTTTGAAGTCAATCATATAAACTTTTACAATCATGCTACATGTACATCATCTTTTACATTTTGCCATGTGACAACACAACATTAAACAATTTAAAAAATAAATAATTTTTCCTCCAATCATCTTTTAACACCGCATTACATTATTCAAATACACTCTAATAAATTCATCTCCAGCTCATGATTTGATTGGAAATTTACGAAAATGGTTCAATTTCGTGATAAACTCATCCAGTTAAAATAAGTAAATTAAACGCAGCCAAACAAGCCTTTAGGTTGAAGATAGTATTATGCAGATAAACACAGCCAAACATGCTTTTAAAATTGAGTTTTTTTTTCCCTTTTTAAAATCAAAAATCAGATTTAGCGTCTCCATTCTCCCGTTGCCCTTTGCAAAACGCCAAAACCCACTCGGCCATTACATTGAAGCGGAAGAACCCGTTGATCGTCACCTTTGGGAAATCAAAGCCCTTCCATTCCGCCACTGAATTCATCCTCCTGCCTCCTGCCTCCTCCCTCCTGCATTTCCGATTCAGCCTTGGAGGTTTCCGATTCAGCTGCCGCTACTGACTGACTGTCTGCTCCAGTTGCTGTAGGTCCGCCAGCCAGTCCGCCACGCCACCGCTTCATTATTCAAACTTCAAGCCCTAACCCAATGCCCAAGGGTCAGTATATGCAGCTTTTGCTTTGCTTCCCGTCCGGGCAGTTAATTTTGCAGCTTTGCTTTGGCCTTTGCTTCTGTTGACTGTTAGCCTGTATCTCATTATTTGGAATATGGAAATATATTTGTGAGTTGTGAATCTGTGATGGATCATCCTTGTGGTTTTTGAATTGTGATTTGTGATATTTATTATGTGATTTGTGAGATAGGAGCAGCATCATTATTGGTGGGAACTTCATCAAAATTTCAAAATAGGGGCAGTATAATTTGGCAATTGTGAAATCTTTATGCTTAATTTTTTGCAAGTTTGATTGTGCCCCTAGATCAAAATGCATGCGGCTGAACAAATTTAAAATTGTTCTCACTATAAATTCCTTGTGTAGGATGGACACTTCTAATAGTAATATTCAATCATTAGAAAGGCAATCTACAACCTCCACACCTGCTATTCCCATGAAGTCTGATCTTCTGAGCCAGCTGGAAAATATATTGGAATCCGACCCTCTCATGTAAGTTAAAATGTAATCAACTTCATGAAAATCTACCATTTTTGGGAAGCTTATTTGTATTGAAAAATAAATCAAATAGAACAACACGTGATTTCAAAAACTTATATGGAATATAGAGAACTTCTCCCTATCTATTTTCATATTTACGTATATATATATTTTCAATTCTACTACTTCAACAAGCAAGTGAATAATCCAAGTCTAAGACATTTTGATCATTACATTGCTAGACAAATGATTTCATATTTGGACTCTTCATAGGTGCTTTTATATCTCGACCCAATTGTAATTTCGGCAATCAATATGTATCTTATACAGATCATCATCTTTTCTCTTTGAAGTCATTACACTACCCCATTGGGGCCATTTCGGTACTATATATTATATTGATAATATTAACGCAATTTATCCTTCCAATTATCTTTACTGCTTGCAGTGATGAAGTGGGGTTTATTCATCCATCCCAGTTTGCTGCACTCAATGGAGAGGTGCCTAGTGTTCCTTCCTTATCTTCCGGAGGTCACCCTCAGCCAGCAGATGAAATCACTATATTCCACGCATCAGAATTTGCTTCTGATATGTTCTTTTGGAATAGGGAACATAAGTTGGGTATTTCAACCTTGATTATACTTCCACTATATACTGCAGCTAGAGATGCATTTATGGAAGCTCACAAGCAGTATACAATGTTAAACTACTTGAATGGACTGGAAGATCAATCTGAAACTGCATCTTCGCGTGAAATTTTTGAAAATCTAGTAATGAAACACAGCAGGGCGCTTCTTCTGCTAAGCTCTGATTTTGGCATGGCATGGAACTCAAGGTCTTTGGTTTTCCATTTGATTTATGCCGATGCCTGTGTAAATTACACCGCCAAGTACTTATGAATGTCATTTACATGTGTGATTACTTTCTAATCGTGTTAGCAATAGATATCATTTCTAAAATACTATAGTCTTAGTCAGTAATTCGCCCTTCAGCTCTCTAGTGACTTCGTGAAAATTTGATAAGAATCCAGATCAGATATGTGGAATCCAGATCAGATATGTGGCATATATTGATTGTGTCTTCAACCTTCACATTTTTCTATTTAAGAGGAGAAATAAAGTTTCACATTTATGGCAGCCCAAGGTTCTTTTTGCTCTACTGTTCACCACCATTACCAGGGGATTATGGAGGTTTCACAACTTAAATAATCAGAATAGTGTGTAACTAAATAGTGAATCAGGTGGCCATGATAACTTTAAAAAATTCAGGCCTCCACTTTTTTGGAGTTATTTTATGGACTTAGTTTCATTTTGCAGTTCTTAGTCTGTCAGCATCTTAATAATATTTATGGCTGCTTAATTTGTGAACAACACATTGAAGGTCTAGTCCAACTGCTTATTCCCTTCCTGGAGCTCAAGTGATGCAGGAAGAAGCTGGATATTTTGTTATTTGTTTCGTTTAAACTCTTTTCAAAACCTAATTAATTTTCTATAGGCATTTGATTGCATGTTGGTTTTCAACTTGCAGGAAGCTAGTCCTGTCAAAGAAGCAGCAATTTCAGATGTTTATGGATGAAATACTTTTATCTTCTCTTGTTCTCTCCTATTCTCCTAAAAGTGAATGTGCATGGAGCCATAGGTAGAGCACTTTGGCAGTTCCCTATACTATGTAGGTCAAGTAGCTATGTTACTATGTGCATGACTGCTACAGTGAGAGAAGGATGACAACTCTGCTCGGTTTTTCTTTTAATATTTAGAAGATACTTTCATTGCTTCCTAAACCCATAATATCTACATTCTTTCTGCCTTTTGTCTTTACCACAGACACATACCAACATATCTATGTATCTATGTACATGTATGACTGTATGCTGACATCCTGATTCGATTCTTATTCATCTTTTTTTCTCATAATATGCTGAACCTGTGTCTTCATAATGTGTATTGTTGATAGGAGGTGGGTGATCAAGATGATAGCAGGAAAATGTCCAAATCTGCTAGAGATTGTGGAAAGGGAATCTGAGCTGGTGAAAACGTTAGCTGAGGTTAAATTCTGGTCCAGGATTACAATGTAATTGGGTTCAAAAAGCTTAAAATTTCATCGCATCCTAGATTTATAATAAGAAATCTGCTGCATTACTGCTCTTTATATCTATTCCTATATAATTACCTCCATTATTTAAGGAGACATGTCATGGTTTAACTCTTTCTACTCACTGTCAACCTTTCTCCTTCTATCTTTTGTGCTAAACCTAAACTGGAGACATGATTCAGATTCCGTTCCTTACTCTTTCATTTTTTTAGTCGACATGTTTGATTTTTGATACGTATATTTTGATCATCTGTTATGCTTTCATGAGCTTGGGCTTTGAGCATTTTTCGTGTCTTATGTTTCGAGTTTATTTTAATTTCCTGGACATGGAGCATGACCATCACAGACACGATGTGACGTCTTTTGTTAGAGAAAAATTCATTTGGGTATGTGCTTAAAATTTTGAAGTTTTGGTTTACTCCGTTTAAATAAAAAATTGTGATGCCACATGATATTAAATTAAATTTCTTTATCTATAAATTGTTCAGTTTTTCTTTGTTGTTTATGCATTTTATTTTTCAGGTTTTGGGTATCTCACAACTTTTTGTTTTGCCATTTGTTTTTGTGTGAAATGGTCATGTTTTTGGGCGAAAAAGGCATAGTTTTTTGTTGTTGCATGGCGTTACATTGTTGAGACAGAAAACAGAGTTGCCTCCATGTCAACTTCTCTTTATCATTTGCAAAAGGCATTCTGAACATCAAATTGCTGGAAGGACCAAATTTATCTGCCGAAGATAGCAATATACATGTAGCATTTGTTTTTCCTAATGGAGTAAAGTTCTCCTAATAGTCTATTCCATGTATCTGAGTGTAGCAATATACATTGGCCAACCTTTCTGAAGTCTCATCAGCTTTATCTTACAGTGAATATTCACTTACAATTACGGATTACTTTCCCTTAGGACGTTCAACTATCTCTCATGTTTTACTTTTTTCAAGTGCACTCATCTCAAAACTTTCCTCCAATTCTCACTTCTTACTGCCTCTTGGACTGTTTGTGGACATGAACCTCGTAATACATATTTGAACTCTTGTTGAAACTCTTTATTCTTCATTAAGTCTGTCTGCTGTCAGTTTCATGCGATTATAGCTTCCCATGTACATTATAAACATGTATCACTTGAATAATTATAGCCGTACTGTCATAATACTCATTAAACTTGTGTGGACAAGACTTTGCTAGCATGGGATGATCAAAATTTGAAGAATTCAATTGTTTGAAGTCCAAAACATCTACCTTTGATAAATTACATAACTTGGACATGTCATTTTCTTATAGAAGATCCCATATATTGCCTGCATCGAGAACATAAATGGAATATACTGAGAAACTGTATATCTTGAGTGATTCACAAGGGTACTAATATGGTTCTGTTGTTGCAGAACTCAAAAATGAATTATCGTGCTTGGAATCACCGCTGTTGGTTAGTTTCCTATATGCCAGAAGCACAGGTCAGATGAAAGTTAATATGCATTATCGAAGTTGTTTTACTTCATCCATCTAATTGCATTGCACTAGTTGTGAAACAAGAAGAAAGTTTTTGGTTCCAGAAGCTATCTTATGTTTTGCAACATAGCAAGAACAGTTTTCAATTCCAGTTCTCATATTCCTGTCCCATTTTTATTCTCTTTGCCACACTCAACCAGTTCTTGCTGTCACCTCCAGTTTAATTCAATTTGCTCCTTTTGCCCCTTCTCAATTTGTTGTGTGTCCTGAAGAACAGGTTCCATGTGGCCATATGTTGTTTTTTTGCTGAATAAATGTTAGTGCTTGTACCCAGGTGCTCCACGAGTTGCAGAAGTCTCGAGATTGGGCTGGGCTTCATGTTGCCGATAACTCTTGTTTTCATTATCGGGCTGTGAGTTTCATGCTTTCAGTACATTTATGATTTACCTGATTACTTATGGTTGTAAATGAACTGTCATCAAAAGGGGTAAATATTATGCAGTTCTGCAAGTGTTTGAATATTTGTGGCTCTTACCCGATTATGGATGTTTAACCAGTAAAGTTCAATAACATTTCCTTGCATCATTAATATTTTAGGCTTCCTTGAAGTGTTCTCTTTCTAAAAAATTATAAAGATATGAGTGGGGTTTGGAAAGTTATACCGTAAATTCAAAGCATTAGGACAAAATTGCTAATGGGATTTTTAGGGACTCATTGAAATAGTAATGGATAGTGCAGTCTGAAGTTATCTTAATACAATAAATAGCCAGTCTTTTAATTCAAAAGATTTCTCTTGCAAAATTCTAAATTATAGCTAAAAGAAGTATTGATATATATTGAAAAATGAAGAAGTATAGAAGAAAATATATGATATAATATGTATAACTTTAAAGCATTCTCGTAAACGTGTCCCTACTGTGCCTGTGTTCTACTTTTGAAACATTACGTGTTTGTCCTGCGTCCGTACGTGTGCCTCATAGTATGCCTTCTTATATTTAGAACCACATGACGTCTCTGTCTGCTCAATTCAAATAAATTTTTTTCTCTGCTGATCATGTTCTGCACCTTGTGAGAAGTGTATTAATTGAAAAAAAATCACGTTTTATAGTAATAAGTTTTATGTGCTTACAGCAATGTAAAGGAAGTGGCTTGTAGAAGAAAACTTACCACGAAGGTCTCTTTTTTCATTGGCAGCGGTTGTTGCTCAGAGTAGTAGGGGATTTACAGCATGGTGAGGATCCAGACAGTTTATCTTCTGCAGAACTTCAACGATTGTTAAAGGTTTGATCATAGATTTGCTATCTTTCATCTAAATGTGATAATTGCTGAGCACATTTATTTGCATCTGCATCATGTGTTTATTTCATAAGTTGAATCTATTATCAATTATGAAATTTGGAGACTGAAGTTGCTTTCTTTTTAATTAGGAAGAAACTCCCATCCTAGTGATCTAGCTATATGTTCTATAAATTCGAGAAGTTGATTGCATTACGAGCCTGTTTGAACCCCATTAAAAGGTTAAGAATGCATTTTGGAATAGTAGATTGATGGAGAATGTATAGTTAGAAATAAGGAATATTTTTGGGTTTGTGTGTAATATTATTTTATTGAAGAATTTATGGTTGAAAAGGAGAGAAATATATTTTGGAAAAAAATGGGAATCAAACAAGAGAGAAAAAAATGTGTTTCGGAAAAAATGAGAATCAAACAAGGGCTATATTTCCTTTTGATCAAAATAAGGTCCCCCAATTTTCTTTTCAAGACCTATCAAGACGATTCATGAATTTTGCAATTGGTGTACTGTGTATTAACGGATGGATAGTCCAACAACGTAGGCCTCGTACGTGTTCTGATTTTTCAACTGATAGATTGAGTTTGGAGTATTTAGCGTTGGGGATTTCTAATTTCCTAATATCAGTTCTTAGATTCTGCAACTCAGAGTAACTAGAGACTTCGTTCTGCAAGGCATATCCGAACAAATTTTTACCGGTCTAATTTGAACATTGCGGCAGCCTTAAGCTTCGGTTTGCTTGAGTCTTAGGTTATCATTTGTCTATATTTGGGCATCCAGAGTTTGGCTATAAAGGAAGCTGCAAAAACATATTTCGTCCCTCCGCCCTTCTCAGACCAAAGAAAGAAGAGATAAAAAATAAAGTTAACTAGGAAAGGGTTATTTTAGTGCTTTATAGACCTTTTGTCTTGGTAATAATCTAATATTTTCAAATATCTCATTTGTTATTAAATCAGATATTTAAATGTCAGGTGGCATGTACTTAATATTATAATTAAATAAAATATTTAAATGTCAGATGGCTTGTACTTTTTATAATAAACTTGTGTTCTTTCAGCCTTGCTATTTTCTTAAAGCTTATGATCTTTAACTTTTGGCAATGGATGCGTGACAGGAGGAGCTTGACTGGGTTGGGTTGTTGATAATGCGGTACATAGGAAGAGAGGTATGTAATCAGTATTGTTTTTTCTGCATATGAAGGACTTCAATGACCGCGAATTAATATGGATTCTAGAAAGATCTATGACTCATAATTTGATCCTCCTTTTTTGGTATTGTGCTTCTGTTGTGATATTGTAACTCTTATCCACGGGCTTCGTAATGTGGATGGGACAATAGTGGATAGTGTTAAAAATGTAAAAAATGCTAACACTGTCCATTATACTCTAGTCCTGTCTAATAGTGTGCATCAAATATGTCCTATATTCATGAGTTCGCTTATGATTGTTCTGTGGTATTCGATTTTCTCAAGGCTTTATGGCTTCATCGACGCTTCCTCTCATTGCTCTGGATGAAATATTTTGCAACCTGTGATCAAAACATATCCAGCCATTCCTGCTGCGAAAGTACTGAGATTTGTGACAATAGCAAGTTTGTGGATAACGAATTGAAACTGTACGAGTCTTGCACAATTATCCCTGATAACGACTTTGAGGACTATCAAGCACAAGCAATCTATTCTGCTACCTATATTATTTGGCTCGCAAAGGTAGATTTTTTTTTTTTTTTTT
>CAIGRB010119178.1:2755-60609 GCA_903798255.1 Fraxinus quadrangulata
AAAAAGAAAGGTAAATTTAATGGAGCATAGGTGTGGGTTTTATTTTTTTTTAAAAAAAAAGAAGAAGAAGAAGAAATTGGGTCCCCTTAAAATCTGGGCCTAAGCCGGAGGCGTGTCTAGAAACGCTTAGGCGAGCATTAAACGGTCAATATTGTCGTTGACCGCTTAATTTCCAATTAGGCTCAAGGTGAATCGTTTTCATCACGCTTCTCGCCTAGGCGTCGCCATGTGCTTTTTAAAATACTGATTTTTAGACATGAGCAAAAGCTAGACGGTTGAACGTGTTACACGTACTTGAAAATTGAAATATATTTATTAGTGTGTGTTTGAGTCACATTATTTTGGAATAGTAAATTGATGGAGAATGTGTGGTTGAAAAAGAAGGAAAAATTATTAATATAATGAAAATATTATTTTATTGAAAAATATGTGATTAAAAATGAGTAGAAGAATGAAATAAAAAAAATAATATTGATCAAACGGGGGCTTAATATTTTTATTTTAACTGAATAAAGGATGCTTTCCATGCACACGTGTTTAACATTTCGGTATATTTTTTTTTTCATAGAAGCTACAATATTTAGCCCCGAAAAAATAATATTCAGAAAAATGATCGTGGCATCTATAGCGAGTAAGTTAAGAACTCTGTATTAACGCGAGTAGTGATAAGACGTGTGAAAATGAGTGCAGTAAGGCCACAGTCCTCTCCTCCCTCCATTTTCAACCTTTAAATACATCCATTCATCTTCAATTAATTCACAATTTTACAGAAAAAATCACCGACAGACCGACTTATACGTGCGCACACATAAATCCGTCTCTCTCTCTCGAAGAAATCAGTGTAAAGTTAAAAAATGGCGAGTGGAAGAGTAGATCTGGACGGAAATTCAATAAAGCCTATTACTATTTGCATGATCGGTGCCGGCGGCTTCATCGGCTCACACCTCTGTGAGAAGCTCATGAACGAGACGCCACACAAGGTGCTTGCTGTTGACGTGTATAATGATAAGATCAAGCACCTGCTGGAGCCTTCTGGCTCTGGTGAGCTCTCTTCGGCCGATCGCATCCAATTCCACCGACTCAATATCAAGAACGATTCTCGCCTCGAAGGTCTCATCAAGATGGCAGATCTTGTAATCCTCCAACTTTTTTATCTTTTTCTTGAATAAAATCCTGCATTTTTAGTTTCTTAGTGCATGAAATTTCGGATCTAGATATGAGTTCCTTGGCTTTATTTGCAATTTCTAGTGCTATTTTTTGATATTTTATTCGCATTTTTCACATTGGAGTAATTTTTTCTTATTCGGAATTTCAAACTTTCACATTGGAGTATTTTCACATCGAATCGAGATTTTCGAAATTGAGTTTTACTTCTTCTTTTTTTTTTTTTTTTAAATTCCTACTTTCGTGTATGTCCAGAACTTTAGTGGAATTTCTAGGTCTTTTGAGATCTAAATTTCGTACTCTTTTCTTTTATGATATATATTTTGCTGTCTGAACGTTTTCTTGGTTCTGTTTCACTTTGGATAATTTATATTAAATTCGGGAAGTTCTTTTTACTGTGAAACTTTTATTCCTTTTAAGCTGTAATAGCGTGTTTGTTGAGCTTGAAATCATTCGTGGATTGTCGATGAGACCGACTTGGATGTGAATCTCGTCTATTTCTTGTGATGTAGACAATAAATCTTGCTGCGATCTGCACTCCAGCGGATTATAACACACGTCCTCTGGATACAATCTACAGCAATTTCATTGATGCTCTCCCAGTGGTACGTGTTTACTCCTTAATGGAAAGATTCTATAAAACTTGGTTAGTGTTCACTTTTGAAATTGATGTACGACGTGATATTTGCTTGTTGATTTAGGTGAAGTATTGTTCGGAAAATAGCAAGCGTCTTATACACTTCTCCACTTGCGAAGTGTATGGGAAAACAATTGGTTGCTTCTTGCCAAACGATAGTCCATTGCGCCAGGTATTCTTTGCTTTCTTTTTTCTCTCTCTTATTTGACAAAACTTCCTCCTGTGGAGTTCAGATCCGTGCTTTTCTCGATCATTATTTTTCTCATACTTTTGAGAATCTTTTTTTACATTTTCTCGAATGGAATTAATCAAATTTGAAAAGGACTAGGTTTTTCTATGCAGTCTCTGTAGCTGTCATGTGATATGTAGATACTAATACTATACTTGCATAAACAATTGTGTTGCTTTCACCTTCTCCGCGGCACATCAAGCCCCGTTTGGTTCTTATTTTAGCCCTTGTTTGTTTGACTATCATTTTTTTCAAAATATATTTTGCTCTTCTTTTCAACCACGTATTTTTTAATAAAATAATATTACACATAATCCAAAAATCCTTCATTCATTTTTATGATACATTTTCAAATGCTTTGTACCAAAAAAAAAAAAAAAAGCTTCAATGAGAATTTACATCTCATCTCATTATACTACAGTACCAATTTTTTTATTTAAAATTAAAAAGGTATATCAGATTGTCAGAATTGAATACATCTGACACGGGCCGTTGGAAATGAATATGGACGATTTTACCCTCATCGTCTCACTTAAACATCCTCGAAAAATTATATGGCAATGGCATAAATGAAAATCAACCTTTTTATTTGTGCCATGTCCGTACAAAAGTCAATGGGAAGTGCTGTTGAGATCTTAATGTCCACTAAGCCCATGTAACATTAATTTAAAATATTATTTGTTCGTATTTATGTACCATTAATTTAAAATATTATTTATTAAAATAAGATTTTTCACCACATATTTAATCAATAAAATGTTCTATACACAAATCAATAAAATTACTTTAAATTTCAATCACACAATCTCCAAAAAATATTATTAATTACTCCATTTTTTTCCCAATAATTTGAGACAAACATGCTCTAAATTCAACACATAGGGGGCCCACAAAAGTTGAAAATGAGAATGCAAAATGAGAATTTAATGGAGACCAAACCGGCGATAAATTAATCTTGTTAATAGTTATTAATTTAATCTTTCTACGAGTAGATCTGCTCCATGTTTAGTAGCCATTTCCACAAACCAATATTTTATAAACAGGCGACTGTTTCTTTTCTATTTTCTTTTCTGGGTAATTGAATGCTTATGTATTCAAGTGTAAAGAGCTCTGCGATTTGAAGATTCCATGTATTGTATTCTTAAAAAATTTAGGAGCTGGGCCTGGGCAATTTCAAATAGTTTTCTTTTTCTTATTTTTGTCAATCGAACTACTTAAATATAATTCTTAAGTAAGAATAATTGAAATTTAATGTGAGATTGAGAAGGAAATAGGGATAATTTGATGATTCAAAATGAATAATAAAATAAAAGTTGTGTCCACTGCAGTTTGAGTGCTGCACCGTCTTACTCCCACGTCTATTAGTTGTCTTACATGCTTGTTTTACTTTGATCTTGGTGTCTAGGAGGGATTGAGACTTCTTCTGTTGATACCCTGTCCTGTAACTGAATTCTTTTGGTATTGCCTCTTTAGATTATATTTTTACAGTGAAATGTCGACATAAACAGTGTAGGATATATGCATTAATTTTTTATTGAGGGCTTTGGCCTTTGAATGTCAAGTCTACAAATCGGAGCACGATTGAGTACTGTTTTGCAAGTCGGCAAAGGAGTCCTCAATATTAACTATTCTTTTAGGACAATTGTTGTTGAAAATCTTCTGAATAATCATTTGTCATCATGCTCTAGGATCCTGCATATTATGTTCTTAAGGAAGATGCCTCTCCCTGCATTTTTGGCCCAATTGAGAAGCAGAGATGGTCGTACGCATGTGCAAAGCAATTGATTGAAAGACTGATTTATGGTAAGTGAACCTAAATTCATATATCTTGTTATTTCAGTAAGGGAATCTGCATTAATTATTTCTCGTTTAATTCAACCACAGCCGAGGGTGCTGAGAATGGTCTTGAGTTTACCATTGTAAGGCCTTTCAACTGGATTGGTCCCAGAATGGATTTCATACCCGGGATTGACGGTCCAAGTGAAGGTGTTCCAAGAGTTCTCGCCTGCTTTAGCAATGTAAGTTAATTTTTCACTTGCAGAACTGAAATTCAAGTCCAACGATTTGCGCACACCTTACTTTCTTTTTGGTATTCCTCGTGTTTTTCAGAATCTCCTACGCCGCGAACCACTTAAGCTTGTAGATGGTGGCCAATCACAGAGAACCTTTATCTACATAAAGGATGCTATTGAAGCTGTTCTATTGATGATTGTACGTCAAGTTTTCCCTTAATACTTCTGTTTGACTTCAGCATGTGAAATTAGTAGCTGACACCGGGATTTTAATCAGGAAAACCCAGCCAGGGCTAATGGTCAAATATTCAACGTGGGAAACCCTAACAATGAAGTTACAGTGAGGCAGCTTGCTGAAATGATGACACAGGTGATTTGAATATCAATTATCTTTCAAATGTATTTTATTCACGAATCAATTTGTATTCTTTCTTTTCGGCTATTCTCCACATGTATTTTCTCAACATAACTTTTGTTCGTACATGCTCGCAGGTTTACTCAAAGGTTAGTGGAGAATCATCAATAGAAACACCTACCATCGATGTTAGCTCCAAAGAATTTTATGGTGAAGGATACGATGATAGTGACAAGAGAATCCCAGACATGACTATAATCAACAGACAACTTGGTAATAACTTGTTCTAGAAACACTTCCATTGATTGAGAGCCTCTGCAAATTCTTATACTAAAGTTCCAATTATGATATTGTCAGGATGGAATCCAAAGACATCACTTTGGGACTTGCTTGAGTCGACTCTTACTTACCAACACAGAACATATGCCGAAGCTATCAAGAAGGCCATTTCAAAGCCGGTTGCAAGTTAACAAAAGAAATGCTTTGTTTTCTTACGATGCTGTGCAACTTGGTGCGACTTTAAATTCTTCTTATATGGTTCCTTCTTGTATACGTAGTCTACTTTTTGTCTTTTATCACTAGTTAACAGTTTACAGTTGTAGGGATCTCGTGTCTAATATCTTTTACTGAGCTGCATTCCATTTGGGGTTACTCTGTTGTATTTTAACAGGAAAGACAGCCTTGATTTTCTTCGGAATTTTGTTATCGTTGACGTTAATACCGGGAGTATATTATGTTTTGTACAATTTTTGAAGCTCCGATTCTTCATCATTTTGTATAGGCTTTGTTATACTGCAAGTTGTAGAAATATATGTTAACGTAATAAATATATTAGGTTAAGCGTAGTTTTGTCTTTTATATTTCCTTTGTTTTGTAGAATATAAACTCATTTGTATCTTTACAATTTGTTCTAATTTTGGAAGCTCTAGAATCGATTTCTCTCTTCTTCCTCTTTTGATTTTAAAAATTGTTAAGCCCATGACACAAGCAGCAAAACGAGACATACACTCATAATAAGTGTATTGTTAACGTAATAAATATATTAGGTTAAGGGTAGTTTTGTCTTTAATATTTCCTTTGTTTTGTAGTATATAAACTCATAATCTTTACAATTTGCCTTAATTTTGGAGGCTTTAAAATTGGTTTCTCTCTTCTTCCTCTTTTGGTTCTTCTTCTCCTTTGTCTGATTTAGCATTGTGGTTTGTATTTTTCACATGGTATCAGAGCTGTAGTACATAATCTTTGAATTTCGTTCCCGGCTCGTCCGGTATGTCGAAGAAGAATTTGAGAAAGATAAAGAGGCAATCCTAAATGAGGAGAATCTAGAACCTGAAAAGCCTGTTTTACTTCGTGGCTGGGGCCAATCAATCCAGAAACTTGGATCAGTCGTCGAAAAATGTTTGGAGACAATGCCGCCGTTACATTCCACCTTTTCCCACACAGTCCGGTCCCAAACCTATACTTTCTTGATCGATGTCTAGTTTGTTAATTTTGAAAATTTTGATAAAAAATTGGAGAAATTTGAGGGATTGGGCTTTCTCAGGAGCGTAAAAAAAAAAAAGGCGTTTTATAAGTTTTTCTAGGTTGATCTGGAGAAGAAGAGGTTGGAACGGGTGAGTTCTCATTGTATTCAATCCGATTTTCCATCTGTTAGTGGGTCAGGGACTGTGGCGGGAACCTTAACCGGAGGTCCCAAGAGGGGAAAGATTGGATCAAAGTGGCAGTCTGTATTCCGAGTCAGGTTATCTTGGTATGCCAAATTGGGATCCATCGATGAATTTGAAGAAGAAAATGAATAGATTGTTTGGGGATTTTAAGATTGGCAGTGGGGGCCTGAAGGGTAAAGGAGGTGTCGAGAAGAAAGTCGACATTGGGGGTGAAGACGACGATAGGGGCGGGATTTTATTAAGCCGGGTGTTTTTGGTGGCAATGCACAAGAATGAGATGTACTCCGATGAATTGATGGGAATCCACTCCGATGAATTGATGGGAATCCACAACCATAACAAGGCCAAGAAAGTTTGGAAAAAGCAAGTGTGGATTGTGTTATCACTTGATTTGTTTGTTTGCACTGTCTTGTTCATCGTCTGGTTGTGTGTTTGCCGTGGTATCAAATGCATTGATAGTTGAGTTGATTCGGGAAATGACACAAAGGCTTATGTTTATGGCTTGTGTTTTGATAAAAATAATTGGGCTTGTTATATTAGGTTTGCTATTTAGTGTGGACTGCTTTTGAGTGATAATTTGTTTGTGTTGTAATCTAGCTTCTTTTGTGAGTTGGTTGTGTTTATTGGGGTGTTGGAGTAATTGGGCTAATTATTTAATTGGTTTGATATTATTGTGGATTGTTAGCTTGTGTGGGTTGAAAATTTTGATTTGGACTATGGATTTTGTTGGCTATTCGGTGTTTTGTTTTTGGGCCGCGAGAGTTATTGTTGGTGGCTTTTGTTCGGAGTTGGGTCTTTTCTTGTTTTAAGCTTGTTTGGAATTTTCTTTAAACTTTTGATTATAGTAGGTAATCTGGAATTTGATTTAGTATATGTCCAGTTCATGGGATTGAAAATTTGGTTTAGTATATGCCCGGTTCACGGGATTGAGAATTTGACTGGTATATGCCGGTTCACGGGATTGAGAATTTGGTTTGGTACATGTCTAGTTCATCTGAAATTTGATTTGGTGTTGGTTCGGTGTATCGAAAATTTGAAATTTGCATTGGTTTGGTTAGATTGGTGGATGATGATTTTTCATTATCATCAACTTTGAGTTCTTTGTTCGGCTTGGTTGACATACTAGCATTTTTTAAGATTTTATTTATGCAGACCGACATTATTTCCCTACATTTTGTCTCTTCATCGTTGCAACTTGCTAACTTCTTCACGAAGTCATATCCGATTCATCGTTTTCGTTTCTTACTTGACAAACTCTCGTTGCTTCTTGTTGTAGCATCGTGAGTTTGAGGGTGATGTTAGCGTAATAAATATATTAGGTTAAGGGTAGTTTTGTCTTTTATATTTCCTATATTTTGTAGTATATAAACTCATTTGTATCTTTACAATTTACTCTAATTTTGGAGACTCTAGAATCGGTTTCTCTCTTCTTCCTCTTTTGGTTCTTCTTCTCCTTTGTTTGATTTAACATTATGATTTGTATTTTTTACAATATACACACATAGGGATTGCACTACGAATGTCTGAAATGATTTTACAGCGGAGAGTGCAGATCGTAAATCTAAACATTTCTCAACTAATGTATTCCAATATGGAATTTTATTATTCGAACTCTTCTGCTTCAAAATTTTCTCCTAATTTTGAAGACAAATTAACGTGAATATTAATTCAAAATACAATTCATATTTTGTAACGTGAATAAACAAGGTGTGGTTAGAAAAAATATCGCAATATTATTTCATAATTTTTCACCGAATCATTTGTTGATCATTCGTCGATCTTCATACAATTCTTGCCATATTTTTATAAAATAGCGTATAACGCAACTAAAGTATGTAGATTTTCATAATACTTAATACTTACTGTTTTCACATTATTATTGAAAAAATATATAAAGATCATAACACCTCTTGATCCCAATACTTAGAGGTCTTTACAAACCTGTTTAACAATAATTATTTCAACTCTTTAATTCTCATACTTATTTTTAATTATATATTTACACAATAAAATTATTTTGTACATAAACCTTTTTTTTAACCACGCATTATTCAAAAAATCATTATTCAAAACTCTATTTTCTCAAAATAATGGCAATCATATANTTTGTTTGATTTAACATTATGATTTGTATTTTTTACAATATACACACATAGGGATTGCACTACGAATGTCTGAAATGATTTTACAGCGGAGAGTGCAGATCGTAAATCTAAACATTTCTCAACTAATGTATTCCAATATGGAATTTTATTATTCGAACTCTTCTGCTTCAAAATTTTCTCCTAATTTTGAAGACAAATTAACGTGAATATTAATTCAAAATACAATTCATATTTTGTAACGTGAATAAACAAGGTGTGGTTAGAAAAAATATCGCAATATTATTTCATAATTTTTCACCGAATCATTTGTTGATCATTCGTCGATCTTCATACAATTCTTGCCATATTTTTATAAAATAGCGTATAACGCAACTAAAGTATGTAGATTTTCATAATACTTAATACTTACTGTTTTCACATTATTATTGAAAAAATATATAAAGATCATAACACCTCTTGATCCCAATACTTAGAGGTCTTTACAAACCTGTTTAACAATAATTATTTCAACTCTTTAATTCTCATACTTATTTTTAATTATATATTTACACAATAAAATTATTTTGTACATAAACCTTTTTTTTAACCACGCATTATTCAAAAAATCATTATTCAAAACTCTATTTTCTCAAAATAATGGCAATCATATAGGGATTAATACTAAGATAGTTATCAATGTAAAATTTTTGTCGTCATCAAAAGTGATTTCCAACAACTCATCCACCTATCTATTCATACGTCTCCACATTTTAACTTGTAATATCAGTAACTTTCTTCACAAGAAAGCAATGTGATGCTACTGATCTTTTTGTAATTACGATATTATTATCTCGTAGTTACTAATGATCGATGCAATTTAAGATTAAAATATTTATGGCTCAAAATTACAATACATTGTAATTAATTTTTTTTTTTATATTTATCATAACTTAACCTTGAGACTCCATTAATTTAACGAATAAATTAATATGATAGATTTGTCACGTATGCATTGATAATAGTCGTTTCATCGTCCCAGTAATTGAACTTAGGGCATAACATTAACATTCTCCTACCTATACTAGGTTCAGTTACTCATATATTCAATACTCAACTTCACACGTCAAGCGTCTGTGCTGGGACAATGACTTTACAAGTGGAGTTACGACGTGTTAAAAAAATTAGGACCAAGCAAGCAAGCAAGTGGATCTATTCCTAGATCTCAAATTCATATTTCGATCTATCTCTATATATATGAATTACAAGATGTGTAATGTTTATCTGTGTTCAAAATTCTTAAGGTCATCGCGCACACATTATATTTTTGTTTATGATCTCTCATTGAAACAGTAAGTCGATAACCCTCAATACATATTTAGATTGTCAGTAAGATGTGGGTTTCTTCGCTTGTACAATAGCTCCACTGTTATCACAATAGAACATTGCTCGAGCTGCTATGAACTATTAATTATTTATTAATGTATTATTCACTGGTTTTTGGGTGACCAACTGTGGTTGGGGCACCATGGGCTGATCGTGTTGGGGATGAACTTTTGGAGCCCATTTAACTGACAAAATGGAAAGTGTGACGGAAAGACTGCCCAAGAAGGCTCACAGGGGGATGTCAGTGCCAAGACTGAAAGCATATGTTCCCACCATGCCAATCTAAATTGGGGACCATCCGTGCAAATAATTTTATTAACCACTTTACCTTTAGCTCTCGAAAAATCTAAGCCCAAAATTGAGCTACGTTATTTAAAAATTCATTTTTCGTCAAGTTGATTCACAATCACATATTTTTGTAATAAAATAATTTTACATGTAAATTTAAAGTTTTTACCAACTTTTCAACTGCACATTCTCCTAAAATAATTTAAAAACTTATTTTTTTTTATACAAAAATGGAGTTTAAACAAAAGCTAAATCATCGGTGTGTTTCACTTAAAAATTAGTCCGCAGTAAGAGGGACATTGATGGGATGACCATCCTGGCAACTTTCTAAATTAGTATATCTGTATACCTTTTATGTATTTTTTGTTTCAACATTTTTGGCCCGTTTATAAAAATCCTAACTTCGCCACTAATTCGTGTACATAAAAAAGAACAAAATGTTCTTTAGCCACCCATTTTAATTATATAACAAGCTTTCAATAACCAAAGCAATTTAAATCTTTGATAAACATCACATGATTTTTACATATTCAACTTGTAACGCTAGATCACACTTCAAAACATAGATGAGTCTCCAAAAAGTTGAAGTGCATCTTCTCATGAATTCACGTAACAATTAAATAAATAATTTGACATTTTCTCCGAATCTGATGATACAATTATAATAAAAAATTTAAAATGAAGCATATTTGGGAAGTATTTATAAATAATTAAAATTATATATATGTAAGTATGTTTCGGTGACCTTTTTTTTGGAAAAACAGTGAATTTTTTAAGAATGTATAGTTGTAAAGAAACGAAAAATTTTGAATTTGCGTATAAAATATTATATTATGAAATTGAAAATAAATACATTGAAAAAAGAATTTTAAAAAAATGAGAGATAAATATGAACTTAATCTCTCGAAATGTACGAATAAAAATAAACTATTTATAAACCTGACTCAAAGAACGCGATGATAATTTGAAGATACATAGCGCAATTTTCCCATTCTTTCGTCTTTTGTTTTTTTGTTAAAAGCACAACTTTTTCTAGAATAGAAAATAGAAATAACCTTTTTGAGGGGCGCCTTTATCATAGGTCATCATTAGACGAAGGCTCAGAGCTCTCGCAACCGGGTCAACCCATGAACCCGTAACCCCTCAATTCAACGAACCCGTGATGACCAGAGAGAAAAAGGAAGAGTCAGCAATTAATTAATTAAATTTTAAAAGAAAACAACAAATGAAAAATAAATACTGCTATTAAAGTCGTCTTCCTCCACTGTCCGACGGCTTCTGCATTTTCTCTCTCTAGATCACAACCACTCTCCCCTCTCTCTCTCTCTACATATAAATTATACAGTCAACAGTTTGAAAGGGGAATTTTTGAATTTGACTGAGATCTGCTGTTGTAAATTGAGGGCCGTTGGATCTGAGGGTTTGTGACTTATCTATCGGGCTTTGGATCTGAGGCAGATTGAGGATGGCGTTGTCAGGGATGAGAGGGTTGTCGGTGTTCATAAGCGATATTCGGAATTGTCAGAACAAAGAGCAGGAGCGCCTCCGCGTCGATAAGGAGCTCGGAAACATCCGCACTCGCTTCAAGAACGAAAAGGCAAGTACTTAATTACATATGCATATGCTTACGTGTCTGTATGGGTTGCTGAATTAAAGGGGTGGTTGATTTTCTTTTTTCTTGTTAGTTGTTGAATTAAATGCAATTTGTGATTTTGCAATCTGATATGATTTGTGAGCTGTAGACGATGAATATCCCCTTTTTGGGATTTTGTTGTCAATTTGAAGTGTGAGGAAGTCGTACTGTTAATTACTGAGGTTTGTTTCCCTAGGGGGTTTAGAATGGAGATATGCAGTAACGAAAAGATTAATGACAAGTTAAGTTATGTCCACGGGGAATTCAGTGAATCAATTGCGTGAGCTGAATAATTTAAATTGTTGAATGAGCACTTTTACTCTTTTGATTATATTTTGTAGTAATGGATTATTTTTGAGCTGAGTTGAATGTTCTAGAAAAAGGATGTATAAGAATATTAGGCTTTGTACTGTAAAATTTTTTTTGTTGTAAATTTCTCTAGTGTATATGTCAATCGGGCATGTGACATCCCGAATTAATGATGAGAGCATATCATTTTTCTTGAAAAAAATAAATTTTCAAATGAGCTTGCATAGGTTCATCTTGCATTGAAATTGAAGTATTATGCACACAATTGCAATGGCTAATGAAGTGGGACCAAGTTCACGTTGAATTTTTAATGCAATCATGTGCATAATACTTCAATATTGATCCAAGATGAACCTGTGCGAGCTCAATAAAAAAAATTATCTTATTAATAATTTTTTTTTAATCTTTAATGCAAATTATTATGGGAAAAATAATGAAGGCACAACAATTATCAAGGTGATTCGGGATGGCTAGATAAATAGAATTTGTGATAAAGACGCAGAGTCGGTGGCTGCACGAGTATAGGTTGAGACCGTTGAGTGAATGGATTAGGAGTGGACAAGGTCATATCAGTTAAGATTATGTGGTATATATTATTCCAGCTTATGTGTAAAAACATGGCTGTTTTAACTTTAGATACGGAGAATCTTTATGATGAATACCAAACAGATTTAGAATTAGAAATCAAAACAAATGTTGAGGAGTCACAACATTGAAAATTTATGAAACATCAGGGTGTTTTTGTTTCAAAAGGAAAACTGATGGAAAAATGAAGTCCAGAGAAAGGTTATTTTTTTTTAGTGAAATCAATACCTCTTGCTGTCTCATGCTATTGAACTTCTTGAAAGAATTTTCACGCTCCCCCAAACTATCAAGGAAAAACAGCTTAAATTTCATTTATTATTATTATTATTATTATTATTATTATTATTATTATTATTATTATTATTATTATCTATNCAATACCTTTTGCTGTATTTAGCTTATGCTCTTGAACTTTGAGAAATAATTTCATGCTTCCCCACTATTTAAATGAAGCACAGCTGAAATTTAATTTATTATATTATTTATTTACTTCTCTCATTTATCCTTTAAACAACAGAGATCCAGTTAGATGTTTGAAGTTTCCACAAGATATTGACCAACAAATCGTCGATAGTCCTAAAAAGCCCTCTTTCACATCCGTACTATACACTGACTTTTTAGACCATAATCTTCAAGTTAGCCTGATGATAACAGCCATAGATGGTCAATCTTTTAAAAGTTGATAATCACAATCAATTTCCAAGGTCTCTTGAACTGTACGTTGTTTAGAAAAGGTGTTTGAAACTCGTGTCTAGGGTCCATCCTCACATGAGGCTTTCACTAAATGCTCAAAGTTTATCCCGTAATGTGCTATTATTAAGGCTTACGCCTCACGGTTAATCTTTGGAGCGACAAAGGTCTTCACCCTTTGTCCTTTTCTGCACCTTTTATTGCCAACCTTATTTTTTATTTTTTATAACCTATATAGCATTTTACATTTTTCCTTTTGTTTTCTTTCTTCCGAGTTCACATGGAAAGGAAAGAGGATGGCGAAGACACCATTGCAAGTTGATGAGGAAGATAAAGGTTTAAGCCTCTGTTTGGAAAGCAATTATAAATGATTTATCAATCAATTATAAATAATTTAACCGACCAGCTAAATTTTCTACCCGACCATTTTGCCCCTAGACCATGTATGTGTCGTGGAATTAATTAGGGGCAGAGTGGTAATTACACAAAAAACCAATGTACAGCAGATGCTATTTGGAACAAAATATTGCAACTTTTGGTCAAATTCAGACATGGGTGTTAGCCTCTCAACAACTGTGTCTCACTATATGGCCCCGCCTCGTGTCTGATTATAATTCATTTATAGGTTTGGCCCCCATTTTTTCAAAAACTCATTTATTCAAAACTCATTTTCAACCATATGTTCTCCCATAAAATAATTTTACACGTAAATCGAAAACCTTTCCTTATTTTTAACCACACGTCCTTAAAAAAAATCACTATTTCAAAACACATTTTCTTACAAAAATGGGGCTCAAACAGGGACTTAGTAAATAGAAGACACTGATAATGATAAAGAGGATGATACAAGAATCAAACATAAACTTAAACGCTGTGCACCTTGCAGTTTCTTGGTGCTCTTTTCATGTATACATTGCATGTATGCACTTGAGGAGATTCCTCTAAAATTTTTGTGGTCGTAATAGATTTTTGCATGTCAACGACAACATAGATTGAGGGAACAACTGTGACGATGTAGTTATTTGTAGTTTGGTGGTTTACTTCAAAATTCACTTCAGTGGATACTTAATTTATTAAGAAGAATAAGAAAACCTGTACTTTAATGCATATTTTTGAATCAGAGTGCCATATGGAGTATAATTATAATGCCTGGCTTAAGATGTTAGTTGTTTTTAAGTTAAATTGATTGTACAGTTCCTATGTCCATTCATTCTGTATCATCAAGCGATACATAATCCTTTTATCCATGTGATTAAAATGATGAGAAGCAGCCATACTGCAGGACTTTATTGTCTTTTTGACTTATTCCTTCATTTATGTAAATGTGAGTTGACAGAAAGCCAGGGATTGAAATAAGTCAATATCTTGGGAATGAAGGTGTTGCTATTGTCCAGGGTCTTTAACTTTTTAACACTTGCCATTCTTCATTCTCGACCATTACCCTGAACAAATATTGCGTCTGGGTAGTATCATCATCGCGCTGATGGAGAATTTTTTGGAAACTTCAAGTATGCTTATTAGGACTAGAGTTTGCAAGTTTCAGATATTCAGTGTATGGATTACTGGATGCAATGATTACAATTGTGGCAAAGACAATATTTGACATCCATCCCATTATTATAGAAATTTGACTTATTTGATTAAACTGAATTTTTCCATGAAGCTCTATTTCAGAGTTAAATGTCTTGTTTTCTAATATTGGAATCTTGGAGATTTTAGTATCTTTTGTGATACTTTATTGGGGTTGTGCTGTTATATAAAATTATACAAATTCAGTGGAGAAATCTTCTTTACTGAAATAGAAATATGAGTTCTATTATTCAAATTTGTGATTTTTTGCCGTAACCTATTACCACAACAAAACTGTGCTCATATTAACCATAATTAATAGTAGATATCTTGATTGATCAGAAACTTTATATGGTTTTACTATAGGTTTAATCATCTAGGAAGCCATTGCCCTACGCGAGGCCCTTCGTTAGCTACAATACCAAAGATTGTTGACTTAAGGATTTTACTTGCTTACCGTAAGAAATTGCCCTGATGAGTGATAAATTTTTTTAACCTTTTCGTCATTTTATTTGATAGAAAGAACTAGCCATTTAAAGCCCTAAGTTATTGACTATTACTGCTGTAAACGATTGCCCTAATTATGCATACTCTAAATTCCAGTAATGACTAAAAACCTACAATAGCCATTATTGTGTGTAAGAATTTTCAATCTCTCCTCTTTGCTGTAAGTTCTATTTGTCAGAATGAAATTTCAGGAGTTTTTATTCATAATTGTTTTATGAAATGTGTCTCCCTAATATTTGGAGCAATACTAACTAGTTCACCTAAAGTATTTCTGCCATAGCTTTGCATTTGTTCTTGACTTGTTGACCTAATGTATGTCTGACGTATTTTCCTTTACTTTTGTTTTTTCAATCTAAAACGTACTCCTCACAACACTTATTTTGATAATCGTATAATCACTTGACTACCTGTTGGTTGTCGAATCCATAAATTGTTTTAAAAATGTGACAGGCTTCCACACCTTATGAAAAGAAGAAATATGTCTGGAAGATTCTTTACATTTATATGCTGGGTTATGACGTGGATTTTGGTCACATGGAAGCTGTTTCTTTGATATCTGCCCCAAAGTATCCTGAAAAGCAGGTAATATATGCATTCAGTTTTTCCTATTTTCCTATACATCTTAATTTCTTTTCAACATTGTGCTGATTCAATGAATACAAGTTTGTATATGCATGCTCAGTATCTAAATTGCCTGAAGCATGTCTTGGCAATAAATTATTCAGCAGTGTTGTCAATTCATTTATTTGATAAGAAAAAATAATTTTGAGAATGGACTTTGAAGGTTAAATTCGGCAATTGAGAGTTCTGTGCACCTGGCATTTGGTTTAAACATCATTTCGTAGTCTATTACTATAGAAGGAATTGAAGGCAAAAGCTTTCATCTTCCAGCAATTCATTTATTTGAACTTTTGACATTGTACTGCATTCTATGCTGTTTTCACATCCAACACAGTTGAGTAGTAGAAGCATTTTCTAGAAGAGTTGGAGAAAAAGCAGTTCCAATCTCTAGCGATGCAAACAAATTTAGAACAAAGAATGAAACATAGTAAATGTAGTCCTAGACACTGGTCACTATAATGGAATTTGGATGGTTTTTAAGACCTCTATCATGTCTTGCAAACATGCTCGCTCCATAATTTACTATAATTAAAAGATACTAAGTATAATAAGATTAAATTTAAGACCTCACATAGCTTTCAACCAGGCCGACCACATTACTTTACCATACTTGAAGGTACTTCTTTGGTTATTCTAAGTGTAATAGTATTAATATAACTGAAACAACTGGGTTATCCACAAAATTCCTTCTTGCTTGAATGCCGTCGTAGTTACTTTTGCATTACTACCACCAGTTTTCTTAAAACTGAAATGTAGGTGACTCGGTTGATATACACACTGCATTTACTTAAAATGGTACTCCACCTAATATACTCTTGAACTAGAAATTCTGAACAGGGATAACTGATAGAATTTAGAAAGACTTGAATTTTAGCCTGCTATAGGAACCTAGGTTCGATTATATAAGACATTTGCATTTCGCTTCTGTGTATTACAATCTGTGCAATGCATTGCTAGTCTATATGCTGCATGCAATGACACAAAGACATAAGATATTGGGTCTATTGTCCCCACAATACCTAGAACTGCTTCTTTCAATAGCTAGTGTGGACCTAAGTGAAACTTAATGTATACTATTATTTCTATGTGCTTAATGGAAAATCAGGCATTCCAGTATGCTGTAGGCTTCAAGATTGAATTATTAAAACCTTGTTTGACACCCATTAAATCAAGCCCTTGTTGGGTGGGGATTAATATCAGATTTTTAGTAAATTTTGATAGAAATTAATGAAATGTATGGTTCAAAAGTTGTGGTATCATGAAATGTATGGTTAAAATTAATTGTTGACTTTGACCTGGATTAAAATCTTGATTTTAATTTCTACCAAACACGGGCCAAAACTCTTTTTTCTCAAATTTATTTTCATCCACACATTCACACAATAAAAAATTTTGCACTTAAACCCAAAATTTTTTCTTACTTTTTAACCAGACATTTTCCAAAAAATCACATTATAAAAAAAAAAAAAAAACACATTATAATGGATGTCAAACAGGGGCTAAGGTGGAAAGCTGCCAAGTAGAAAGATGGTTTTCTGTGTTGGTTATCGTGTTGCAGAAGCGACATAAGGAGATACCTTAATTACATTTATATATGAAAAACTAAGTCTGTTATAGACATTTCTGTACCCTACTTTCTGTATACTGTCCTTGGTTCCATTGCTATCTTGGTGATATGCCAATTCCAGCAAATGAGGCTGCTATATCTTCAATTACTAGTTTTTTAATTATTCTGCGAAGTGTTAATAAAGTATCGAATTAGCTAGGAATATTGATGGAAGATGACTTTGAAGACTCAGAGGGTGAGTGAGTATCTAAAGGATAGGAATTTTAGATATGGGGAACTTCATTTGTACATTGCTGTCCGATCTTTCTTTTGAGGATGCAGCGATGAATTTTTCCAGCCAGTGATAATTCCAAACGTAACATGTATTACAATATGAGAATGAAATTATAGATGATTGGAAATGATCTCAATTTATTGACGTTATTGCATTGAACACTATTTATTTCTTGCTTACATGATACTTTCCAGTCTTATCTTATTCTGTTTGCCTTGGAATGAGGATGTAAACTTCCAACTTAATAATTTTCTCTTGCTTTGATTGGCTACAGGTTGGCTATATAGTGACATCATGTTTGCTCAATGAGAATCATGATTTTTTGAGATTAGCAATTAATGCTGTGCGCAATGATATTATCGGACGCAATGAGACTTTTCAGTGTCTAGCTTTGACTTTGGTATGATAATATATCTCCTGTTGTTTATCAGCATACGACTTTGGTAGTATGTTTATTTGATGCATATTTCTACATGTTATAAGCACTGAAAATTTGGTGTGGTTGTTACCTGCATTTGATCCAATCTCATTCATATCTTTTCAGGTTGGAAATATTGGGGGCCGAGAGTTTGCAGAATCACTCGCTGCTGATGTTCAAAAACTACTTGTAAAAGAACTTTTATTTTTATTTTTTTATAGATTTTGGTAGGCAGTAGCAGCTCACAATGATGCTAATAGTTTAATTGCTTCAGATCTCAAGTAGCTGTAGGCCGCTTGTAAGGAAGAAGGCTGCGCTGTGTCTTCTGCGCCTCTATAGAAAAAACCCTGATGTGGTGAATGTGGATGGCTGGTAATGAACTTACATACCATCTACATTCTATGATAATTTGACAGAATGAATAATTCTTGTATGATTAAGTCATCTTTCTCATGTGTTGCAGGTCAGATCGGATGGCACAACTATTAGACGAACGAGATTTTGGTGTCTTGACGTCTTCTATGAGTCTTCTGGTTGCTTTGGTGTCGAATAATCATGAGGCATATTGGAGTTGTCTTCCCAAGTGTGTTAAAGTATTGGAAAAGCTTGCAAGAAACCAAGACGTTCCACAAGAATACACCTACTATGGTATCCCATCTCCCTGGCTTCAGGTCTGTGCTTCTCTGTTAACTTCTTCCCTTTTTTAGATTGGAGGTGATGCTAATCCTGATCTTATTTCTTGCTAACTTAGGTTAAACTTTTTGTTGAGCACCAGTATATTTACAATTATATAAACAACCTCGTAGGTTCCTGCTTGGTAATTCACTATTACGATTGCTTTCAGAACATTAAAAAAAAGGAAAGAAATAAGAAAGAAGTTGAGTTAGAGGATAATGTTCTGATGCACTTGATAGATGAGCACAATTTTGATACTTGAATGCCAAAATAAGAACCTTTGCTGGACCCTTTTTTGGTCAAATTGGGCTTACAAAATAATTTTGAAAGAAACAACAAAAGCTTCAACCCAAGAGGAAGATGAAAGAGAGATTCTGGAAGTGAACACATAGAAGTGACATCTAAAACCACGGCTTGTTGCTGACCTCGGCCATGTGTTGCCAATAATTATAAATTTGTGAAGGTTATCATTTCAGATTTGTTTTCCCAAATCAGACTTTGACCTTATCTACAGTAAGATAAACCAAGCCTCCTTGTAACTAGTATGAAGGCAAAGTCAGAGTATGGCCCGAGGTGGGTGAACTAAAAAGCCACCAGTCTAAAGTGAACTATTCCTTGTGGTCTGGTAAACTTGGGGTGTAAGTTGGAGATTCAATCTTTAAGACTAATTAACTTTTTTACTGAAAGATTTTATATTCTCAGTCCCTTTTCATTTATGCAACGAATAAGATATTCTTAATTTTGTTCTATGGTAACAGAATCGGCACATTTGTCAAATTGGTGTGTAATCTTCTAAAAACTTTGGATTCTTGTGATCTTCTAAAACTTGGTTTCTTGTGGACAATTTTGATAAATTTATTTGTAATTTTTCCATTTTTTTCATTTCTTTGAGCATACACCGACTTAATATATTTGGATTGCTCAATGTGTGAAACCCAATTAGATCTATATCCAGCAACAACTTTTTGAGTCATATTTCCTTTTTCTTTGTATCTTACTATATGAATCAGTGTGCTTTAAGATTGAATAAATATTGAAATTAATAACTATATTTTTTAATTGATAATAAGGATATTCTGGTATAATCTATAAACTTGTTTAGGATTCTGTTGAGTTAATGGAAAGCTTGTATTATGGGTGACGGTCATGTGAATTTTGAATGTATACTTGCTATGATTACATTGAGTAATGTTTCTTGATTTATCTTCCTCGTTTATTAAATGTCAAGGGAACGTTTGTGCATTCTCGATTTATATCCTCAAGCAGGATATAAGAATTAATTTCAATTGATTTTCTCTTGATTAATAAACCGTATATCTCATGCTTATATCGATCTGCCACTGCAGGTTAAGACAATGAGGGCTGTTCAGTATTTTCCAACTATTGAAGATCCGAACACTAGAAGATCATTGTTTGAGGTCTGTCTCTTTTTAATAGTGGTTATTACTTTTTGTTAAATAAAGTTGCAACAGAATTATTTGTAATTAGAGTTTCTTAAAATCTTTTGTATCTAGATTTTTTTGATTTTCAAATGGGTCTTCTTTTGGTTTTCTAGGTCTTGCAACGGATACTAATGGGAACTGATGTCGTGAAAAATGTGAACAAGAATAATGCATCACATGCTGTTCTCTTTGAAGCCCTTGCTCTTGTAAGTACGAGTTTAAACTCAGTTTTACAGTTTTAAAATTGCTGTCTGAAGTCATGTCTAGTCTTCAGAATCAACGTTTAAGGAACTTATTTCTTGTTTGTTAGTTTTCCATACATTGTTGTGGACTGCGAGAATCTTAGTCATAGAGCAATTTATGTTTTTACATGTATACAATTCATGCACTCTTTTGCACATTGTAATGTAAACTAGACAACAAATGAAGTAGTAACATGCATTCAGTTGAAAATGATCTTTTAATGCTGGGACAATTTAGACCTGGGTATCTCTTTTTCTCTGTAAGTGCAAATATATAATATAATTATATTAGGAAGCAAAGTTGTAGAAGAAAATTATTTGTTTAAAATGAAAATATTTATTTATTTAATTGACAACCAGACAGTATTTGTAATATCCTGTGGTCTCTTGAAGACACAATCAGATGAATTCTATGATGCTTCTTCAAAGCAGATTGTAGAGACCTAGTGGCAAGGTTGGCATCATTTTAGGATCCTGTGTAAACATTTTAACCCACTATCACAAGAATATCACTAAAAAATCATGCTAGTTTCATCAAATTGGATGCAATATGGGCTATAACACTGTACTTCCAGATCCAACAATGCTGCTGTAGAGTTGAGACAAGTAATGTGTACCACTAGCTGCAAATGCTTTAGCTTGACCATACATACATCTTTGCCTAAAGTACACAAGAGCATACGTTGCCATTTTGCTCACAATAATTGTTGAACCATTTGATATAAAAGTTTAAGCTGATACACAAGGCCACACATATATTAAATAGTGTCTTAAGCATGCCCCCTTATGCGTATGCTGATTTTAGTTTCTTCCATCAAAGCTTACATGTGCACAATTTTATTTTGAATGGGTGGAACTAAACTTAGGACCTTTACCTCATCTGATACTATGTTGAACCGCTTGATCTAAAAGCTCAAGTTGATACACATTGCCACATGTATATTATTTAAATAGCTTATTCAATAATAACATGCCACAACTTCTCTCCTTGATGACGATACTTTGTTTTCCAGAAGAATCCATTCCACTACTTTCATTTGGTGGTGGTGTAAATAAGAGGACATTGACAAGAGCTATTATATTCTCCTTCTGTAATGTATACATCGGAAATACTTTTCTCTAATGGCTATTCTATGTTCAATTTTTTCCCGCAGGTCATGCATCTTGATGCTGAAAAAGAAATGATGTCTCAATGTGTTGCTTTGCTTGGGAAATTTATAGCTGTGCGGGAACCAAATATACGATATCTTGGTCTGGTAAGTGGTTTATTCATTATTTTTTTCCCTTTCCTTCTCTAGTAGTTTGGCCTTGTATTTGCATCTTGCCTTTAATTTTAGATCATGTCTGGCTATTTTCTCAAATGGACTTTCGGACTCGTTTCAAAAAGTCAAGAATGCTGGGTAAGTTACTCTAGATGGACTTCTATAAAGAGGTCCATCTTTCAGAAGTCCGTCGCAAAGAAGTGGACTTTGGTTGACCTTGAATTTGTCTTGCTGCACATTTAATGGATCGAATTCTTAATTTCAAATCACTTTAAAGAAAGTAAAGTTGTCAAATGCATCTATAAGATGAACTTTTCACTCAAGTAGTTGTGCTAAACACTGTCCTAATTGTCAACCTTTATATGAAGGTTATGATCTGATTGCATGATTTGTGTAATGCAGGAGAATATGACTCGGATGTTGATGGTTACAGACGTACAGGACATTATTAAAAGACATCAAGCACAGATTATTACTTCCTTAAAGGACCCTGATATCAGGTCGGATATGGGTGTTTTGTGTTCTTCATATAAATTCAAAGTGTCTTGATTTTTTGTTTCTTTCATCAGTTGCTTAATTGTTATGAGTAAAACCGAACCAGGCCGGCTGGTTCGAACCCGTCATGTGACCGGTGCGGGTGAGACAATTGGATTGGTCTACACTCAGCCTGCATATAACATGCTGAATCGCCCAGTTTTTTCATGAAAACTGGTGTTCCTGTTTGTCAAAAAACCAGCTGTTTAGGAAAATATGGAGAACAGATTTGATGAAGGAGATTTAAATGTGTGACCATATCTGTCTCCAAAGACAATGATCACTGAGGCAAATCATTTCTTTTAGTTATTATCTCACTTCAAATTATATATTTCTTAGTTCACTGCTCTTCCATATCTACAAATATAATTAAATTATACAAGATTACCTTTTATGAACTTAAATGTCTGCCTGATTCAATACAAATATATATATAGTTGAAGTTCACAAGCTATAAAAAATCATAAAATTACAGTGTAGAGAATTAAGATAAATGACTAAGCTAATGAAATATTGGCCAATAATATAAACAAAAAATTAAAAATACTAGAAACTAGGAAACAGCAAAAAATTAGAAATGATGTGCCTTAAAACCATAAAGAAAACACTTAAGACAATGCAACTTCTAAACTTATTATGTACTTGGGCCTTATATCTCAATATGAAACACGTATTTTAAATAGATTTTTCATTTAGCAATAACCCACTGTCTGAACCATCAACCCACCGGTTGAACCAATTCCCCACCAATGTAGTGCATTGTCCGGGTCACAGTCCAATCGGTTCTGCAAGCTATGGTTATGGTAACCTACATTTTTGGACTTATTCATGAGCAATTTGTTGGATTTATTCATTTGCATGTAAAACGATCTAGTGCTAAATTGAATTATGTACTTCTGAAAGAATATAACAAGTGCAAAATTATGTTATTCACCGATAATATCCAGGAGACTGTTATTTTTGTCATATTCTTCAGTCTATATTTTGTTATAAGACGGTCTTTTGCCATGGTTCCATTCACACAATTCTGGCTCAAGTATTTGGGTTTCATGGTTTGACCTTTTAGGCTATTACCTGAACTGAAGGTCTGTTGATGATGAATTATTATTTATTTTCAGTATAAGGAGGCGTGCCCTTGATTTGCTATATGGCATGTGTGATGTCTCTAATGCGAAGGACATAGTTGAAGAAATATTGCAGGTGCATAATAACTGGCCAAGCAGTCTACAACTCCACTTGAAATTTTTTTTATGTTACTCTTGTAAACCAAGAAAGTAACTTTGTGACTGACTTTCATCTGTTTCTAGTATCTTAGCTCTGCAGACTTTGCAATGCGTGAAGAATTGTCACTTAAAGCTGCAATTCTTGCAGAGAAGTTTGCTCCTGATATGTCATGGTATGGACTATCTTAAAACTAACATATAGTTTTTACTTGGTGCTTGTTTGATAAAACTTTCCTAAAAATTTTATCAACTTTTCAACCACATATTTCATCAACTTTTATTAAAATTTAATAAAAGTTTGATAAGAACTTTGTCACACAACTCCTTAATTTAGTTGCCAAACACGGCACGCTAAAATGCTAATACACTAGGGATTAATCAAGTTAGATTACATGTAAGATGTTCATCTTATCAACACTTCGTCTTTTTAGCAACCCAATACTTAATACCATAAAGTATAGGAGACGTAATATATGTTTGGGAGAATTAGAAAAAAAAAAAAGAAAAAAGATGATGTTTCTTATCGAAAAAGCATTTCCATGGAAATAGAAACAGAAAAACTGACTTGCACGCAACAGCAACATCATTAATTGTAGCAGTAGCTGTCAAATTTCAAATATTGAAGCAGAAATATTATCTTTTATATCTGCTGGCGCCTTTAGTTTGTAATGATAAAATTTTAATTACTTCCCACGTATCAATTTTGAAACCTGTTTACTGCATGATAAGTTGGCCTTTCAAGAAAATCACGTCTTCACCATATTCATAATAATAACTATCACAATGGTCATTTCGATTTTGAACCATCATCTAGCTTTTCACTACTACTCCGTTTCTTAAAATTTTCTTTTAGGTAAATAGCAGCTAGAATTTACTGTTTAGAAGATATTTGTTCAGCTTGCATAATTAGATTCATATATACTGAAGGAGATTTGCTGTTGAATTCGTATAATCTAACCGGCTTTGGGTTGCAGTAAAACAAATATTATATCAAAATGGATTGAGACGCAACACTCAGTAATGTTGCCTCAAGTTATTTATAGTTTTTCCCTGTCTGCATCATGCAGGTATGTAGATGTGATCCTTCAGTTGATTGACAAGGCAGGAGACTTTGTCAGTGATGACATTTGGTTCCGTGTTGTGCAATTTGTTACAAACAACGAGGATCTGCAGGTAGCTGAAACTGTTTTTATTGTTATTGTCATAGTAAGCTTTTTTAGGAAGTTTGATTCTAGCAATGCTTATCTTATTTTTATATTGTGCCAGACTTATGCAGCCCTAAAAGCTAGAGAATATGTTGATAAGCCTGCTATTCATGAGACGATGGTTAAGGTATGTTTACCTTACCTTTGATTTTATTTTCTGTGTTCCTATTATGGTATGATACAATGTTGGTGAATATGTTCACACCCATGATTGTAGTAGTAGAGCTAAAAGGTTTAATGGTTATTTGGGCATTGAATGGTAGGAAGATCACATTAGTTATGTAATCCAACTCTAGTTGTCAGTACATTCTTTGAGTTGATATGAACGCTAAATCACCTGTCACTACTTTGTTTGCACCAATCTTCTTGTTATGAATTCAGTTTACAATGGGTCATTGTCATAAATCTCATGAGATGATTGGTAGGCTGACGGAGTTAGTTGAGGGTACACAAACGAATAGAACTGGCAACACAAAGATGTGGTAGAATAAGAGTTAAAGTTACATTGAGCTGTGTGTCTTTAGGTTTTTTTAGATACAAGCTCCAGATAATGAACTCACTTGTGTGATGTTCTGAATTTCATTTATTGAACCTTTGAAGTAATTTCTACTGAGAATTTATCTTAATGCTATGTATGGACAGTTGAGTGCATATATCCTTGGTGAATACAGCCATCTTCTGGCAAGGCGGCCTGGGTGCAGTCCAAAGGAAATTTTCAGCATCATACACGAGAAATTTCCAACTGTTTCGTAAGTGCACTTGCTTTTTTCTTGTCAATGTTTTCTCATTCTCATCACCAGACATAATGCAATTAAGACTTGTACAGGACTTCAACGATTCCTATCCTTCTCTCTACATATGCTAAGATTTTGATGCACACTCAACCACCAGATCCTGAGCTACAGAATCAAATTTGGGCAGTATTTGGCAAGTATGAATTTATATTGAATGATTTGTTGATTATTTTTGTTACTAAAAAGATCTTCTTTTTGTAAAGAATGCCTTGACAAATTATACATATTTCCAGATTTGAAAGTTGTATTGATGCTGAGATACAGCAACGGGCTGTTGAATACCGTGCATTGAGTAGGAAAGGTGCAGCTTTAATGGATATACTTGCGGAAATGCCAAAGTTCCCTGAGCGACAGGTTGGTGCATACGACTTGCAATATTGGTATAGGAGTAGTTCTTCCTTATATTTTTGTTTATACAGTTGCTGCAGGACATTACATGTCAAACCACTTAGAAGAGTAGCTTCACACAGTGCAGCCAATGCTAACTGTGACAAATCCTTTTTTTTATTGTAGTCGGCATTAATCAAAAAAGCTGAAGATTCTGAAGCTGACACAGCAGAGCAAAGTGCAATCAAATTGCGGGCAGCACAACAGCAGACTTCTAATGCTTTGGTAGTGACTGACCAGCGCCCTGCGAATGGGACTCCACCTGTGGGCCAGCTTAGTCTGGTAAAGGTGCCTAGTGTGAGCAATGTGGTGAGATGTCTTTATGTGCATTCTGTTAATCGATATTGAGATCTGGTTGTTTAACCATAATCAAGTATTAATCAACTGTTGTATTTGTGGACAGGATCAGAACAATGCCGAGCTAGGGGTGACTCAGGCAAATGGGGCTCTGACTATCGTGGATCCTCAACCACCTAGTAGTATGCCTTCAGCTGATCTTCTTGGAGATCTTTTGGGCCCACTAGCTATTGAAGGCCCTCCTGGTGCCACTGCCCGGCCTGAGCCGAACTTGGTCTCTGGTTTGGAAGGTGGTTCAAATGCAGCAGATGCTTTAGCCATTGCACCTGTTGAAGATCAATCAAATATTATCCAGGTACCACTTTCTTCTGCTTGCACGTGTGTACATCCTGTGTAAATTTTCTTCTGGTTATTCATGTGCTATCCAGTTGCTATTCTGGTCTTGATCATTGGATTGTCTTGATTACTGGATATTTGCCACTAATGGCCCTCTTACACGGGATTCAAGTCTTTTTGTGGAACATATAAAGTGATCCTTTCACAGAGGAATAAATAGTGGTTGCTATTAACAAGTTTTGTGTCAGGAAAGTATCTGAGAAATTAGCATCTGTATACTTGAGCTGCAGATACTTCTCGGGTCCATAAATCTTGAATGAAAACGTCTTCAATCAGTTTTGAAATATTTTCTTGCCACTGAGGAACCTAGGCTCCATGATTTGCGGACTGAATGGAATACTGCAAGGCTACATGTACATCAAAATTTGAAATAAAATTAAGAGATAATTACACACACCACATGAAGTAGTTGAATATTACTGAGACACCCCTCCCTTTTAAAAAACTATGGAAACCTCCCTCGAGGTTTGCTTCCATAATAGAGTTGCCCGTCAGCCAAAAACAATTTTTTTTGTTTCCAATTTCTCCCTTTTGTATTTACAACATAATTGAAATTTCAAACTATTATTAAATGACATTTACATTATCTTGTTTCTCTCTTTTTTAGTTTTTTTTTTTCTAATTTCTCAAGTTTTTTTATTGAAATGCAACTGTTGCTTTTTGTTAAAAGAAATAGTTAAATTTATGTAGTAACGTTCAAATACATTTATGTAATATATTTTATTTCTTAACAAATTATGAAGTTTTTCAAATATGATTGAGAGCAACTTGTTTGTTTGCAAATCATTAACAAATGAATTAAAATGTTTTTGTAGTATTCCCATGTATAAAGATATACAAAAGTTAATTTTGACTAATAATCTTGAGGTGTAATTATGTTTGTAAAGGGTGGAAATAAAAAAAAAAATAAAAACTTTCTTTAAGCTAAAAATAATTTTCTTATTAGAAAGTCTAGTTTAAAATATATCATAAGATAGAGTAAAATAGGAAATGGATGTATGTTTTGACTACAACAGAGGTTTTGGTAAGTTTGAAAAGAGAGGGGATATAGTCATTTATCTCATAGGGTATGAATGTAATTTGCTCATAAATTATACTCAATTGTTGACTATGCATCTTCCAGGTGTACTGGGATAAAGTTGGTTCTGCTACCAAATTTCACCATCTCAAAATCACTAAATTTGTACAAGTTCCTTTATTTTGGATGATTAAATTTCAAGAAGTGGTACCTAAATTCTGTGGTGAAACCCCTAGCTACAGTTTTTACTGGAACTGGGTAGTCATATAATTTTTACTTATTGCATACTGCGGCTTGTTCAAAATATTTTCTGCAGACTAGTCCTTGTGAAAGTTATTATTCCGAGTTCCAAGTCTATCAAACACAACTGACAATTTAAAGTTTATAGAAGAGGGGTTCATAAAGCACTTCGCTCTGACCCGACCCACTTCTCCATCATGTTTTTATACTTCTGACATTCTGAATTCTATGACTCTTACAGCCAATAGGTAACATTGCCGAAAGGTTTCTTGCTTTATGCCTTAAGGATAGTGGTGTGCTATACGAGGACCCTTATATTCAGGTGCACAATCTTTTTGTACAGTTTTGCTTAATTCTGATGCAACAGCCTACATTCCTTTTAAACTTTCAAACAATATACGCTGATAATGATTTTCCCCCATCTGATAACTGTTTTCTTTTGTAACATACTTTTCCAGATTGGCATTAAAGCAGAATGGCGGGCACAGCATGGACGCCTCATTCTTTTCTTGGGAAATAAGAATATTGCTTCACTCGTTTCAGTTAAAGCTTTGATATTGCCCCCGTCACATTTAAGAATGGAACTCTCACTAGTGCCTGAGACTATTCCACCAAGGGCACAGGTCTGATTTGTCTTTCATTCTGAAAGTAATCTTGTCTTCTATATTCATCTTTAATTATAAGGTAATTTCCTTTGTCAAAATTGAACTCTGTTGCTGGCTTAGGTGCAATGCCCACTTGAAGTAATCAACCTCCAGCCAAGTAGAGATGTAGCCGTTCTTGATTTCTCATATAAGTTCGGAACCCATGTGGTATTGTTCCCATGAAGTTTATACTAGTTTTGAAAATAAAATTGAAAACAAAAAATAGAAGAAACTGTTTGCTTATATTTGCTAAAATATGGACATTTGCATCATCAGGTCAATCCTAAACTGCGCCTTCCTGCTGTGTTGAACAAGTTTCTGCAGCCTATTCAGGTGTCTCCTGAAGAGTTTTTCCCACAGTGGAGATCACTCTCAGGACCACCATTGAAGCTCCAGGAAGTTGTACGTGCCTTTTGGGAGTTTTTTTCAACTTCACATATCTAACCTAGAATAATATATATCTAACCTTGTTATATAATTGTACCAGGTTAGAGGTGTAAGACCAATGCCACTAGTGGAAATGGCTAGCTTATTTAACAGTTTACGGTTGACAGTTTGCCCTGGGCTTGTAAGTATCTGATCTTATTCAGTTTCAGTTCACTCCATGCTTATAGTTTCGACCTCTATATAATCATGGAGTTTTTTCTTTGATTTCCTGTCCAGGATCCCAATCCCAATAATATGGTCGCTAGTACAACGTTCTATTCCGAAAATACACGAGCCATGTTATGTTTGGTAAGCTGGTTTTAGAAAAGTCTGTTTTCTGTGCATTTGTTTTTAATGTTACATAGGAATACAGCGAACCCCATTATGGGCATTCAATGAAAAGATTGCCTGGACCCTTGCTCTTAGAACTTTATTTTGACTCCGAGCATAACCTGTCTATTCAAATCTGGCCGTTTTGTGAAAATGCATATTCCAGGGCATGCTTACAGAATTGTGCTTTGTCATCTTTATCTATACTTTGTAATTTTGCTCGAGGAAAAATTGCCATAGCGTTTGAAAAACAAGTCGTTTCTCTTTTTCATTATAGTTATACAATCACCAATAGAAATCTTCCAAAACTTCGTTGAATCATCACACGACCCTCGCGCACTAAAGTTGAGCCGATGTCCTAGAAATCTGCAAGCAAGGCATGTTTCCACGAGGGTTACATGTCCATTTAATGGAAATTTTAACCTTTTCTGTTATTGGTGATTGATTATGCAACTCTCGTTGAAGATTGAGAACCATCTTGATCATTAAGATTGGGTACCAATTTGCTACTCAGGCAGTAGATTCAGGACCAAGTATGCAAATTTTCTTTGCTAAGTTGTTTGGAGTCAACGTTAAGAAAAATTTGAAAGATAATCGAATGAATTTTTTTTAATAATTTTTTCAAGTTGGATGAGAAGTTATAGATTTCCCTTGTGAAATTCAGTCATTACGGTTTAAGACTCCATTAGCACTTCTAAATGACAACTCTCTGATCAGAAATTTCTTTTCTCGTGTTCAGACAAGAATAGAAACAGATCCAGCAGATAGAACCCAGTTGCGTATGACCGTTGCATCAGGAGATCCTGCACTGACTTTTGAGTATGTTTCAATTTGTTTAGCCCAAAACAAAAATGTTTATAGCATCCATTTGCACCTCATAATTAATTGTTGTAAACATATGCATAGATTGAAGGAGTTCATTAAAGAGCAGTTAGTTAGCATACCAGTTCCTTCTCGAGCACCTGCACCTGCACCTCCACCTCCACCAGCTCAGCCAGTCAGTCCACCAACTGCCTCATCAGATCCTGGGGATATCCTTGCTGGTTTACTGTAAGTTCATTACATAATGAAGACCATCGACTGCAAAACTTGTGACAATGTTTATACAGTGAGCCTTCTTCCCATACATACATCCTTGAAGAATAGTGCTTTCATTCCCCGGCCTCCTTTCAAGGAGGGATCGTAGGGCAGGATGGCTCACTTTTACGCGCCTCCATTTCACATATGGGATAAGGGCGGGTGACCCAAGAAATCAATTTCTAAATTCAGAAGTGGCAAGGGTCAAATTGTAGGTAAACCAGCTTAGCATTAGAGATGGATTTGGGAGGTTGTTGAAGTTTTGATTATTCTTTTGCACAATTAATTGTGCCTTTTGAGGTTGTTTCTTTTCTTCCTTTTTCTTTGGGTTTTTGGCTGAGGGTCTATAATTGTTTCTTCGTTAGTTGTTTATCTTGTTTTCATGAGTCAGGATTACTCCATTGGTTTTTGTAATAGAATAGAATGGCACACGAAAAACTGCAGAGAGCAGCACTGATTGTAAGTATTGTCATTTGTTGTCAATTGATACGTTTTTGTAATAGAATTTCTTTTCGTTTGTGAAAACGTACCCTGCCTAACTTTGAGACTATAAGACCAATATCAATGGCGAAGCGAGTTGGTGAACATCGTGTAAGGAAGAGCTTAATCTGCCACATCGTATTTTTTTGTTGAGTCGAGCATAAATTTATCAAGTAGCATTTGCGGAAACTACCACCTTAATGTCACATAGGAAAATATATCTTTTTGTCTTGTATCCAAATTTCATCAGGTTTGTTCGGTCAATACTGATTACATGTTAACAATGGAGAATTATGTAACTACAAAAATTCATAAAAGCAGATACTTATCTCGGATAGACCATTTAATTTGAAAGAAATTAGGAGATACCCTCTTACGAAGTTTCATAGCACTGGAAGAAATGCTTGAAAGAAATTAGGAGATACCCTCTTACGAAGTTTCATAGCACTGGAAGAAATGCGAGACGATAGAAGAGTTGGCTCGCAAAATTTCTTTCACTTTCATAATGATAATCATGAAGGGAGATGGTTTACTCTTGCTTCTAGAAAAGAGAAATGAGGATTCCAAACCTTAAGGAAACATTAGATTTCTAGATCGAGACTAAGGTTTCGACTCTGAAAACTTCAATATATCTAATGAACTGAAACCATGAAAGTAAACAAGAAAATAAAAAAAAATTCAACTGGTGGCTGTGGGGTTCGAACCCACGCGCACTTATGTGCAGAAGATCTTAAGTCTTCCCCCTTAACCTCTCGGGCAAACCACCTCACGCTGTCAAACAATGAATACTATTTTTAATTTAAATCTTAAATTCGTGTTTAATTCATGTTTGGATAAGGTTAAAAAAAAGGTAAAATTGCTATTTGTAACACGTTCTTCCCGAAATGAAACGCGAGCCTTATAAGTAGAAACGTCGGTGATCTAAAAGGCGCTCATCTCCCGAAATTCCCCTAACCCTACACGCAATTCAATGGCGGAACATTTGGCATCAATATTTGGGACGGAGAAGGATCGAGTAAATTGCCCGTTCTACTTCAAGATCGGTGCGTGCCGACACGGGGACCGGTGTTCCAGGCTCCATACCAAGCCCAGCATAAGTCCAACAATATTGTTGTCTAACATGTACCAGCGGCCTGACATGATCACTCCTGGTGTTGATTCTCAGGGTCAGCCCATCGACCCTAAAGCGATACAGGAACATTTCGAGGTAATCCCCAGTTTTTGGAGAAATATTAGTTTTATAGATTCCTATTGTTGTTCTAAATGATGTTATAATATGTCGTGGAAACGATTTATTGTAATTGAGCTACGGTAGAGTGTTTTTAGTTTAGTTAATAGTAGTGATTTTGATGAAGTTTAACTTGATGAGTTTGCTATTTTTTACTTAAATATGACGTTGAACTTGGTTTGTGTCTTTTACGAAAGTTTTTCTTACGGTTTTGAACCCTAGATTTGTTGTAGGATTATTTTCTTTGATTGACTAAAACTTTCTTTCCGATCTGGTTATCACATTAGAATTTTGTATCAATGTTAATTATAATCTGATCATTTGTCTACTGTATTATCTATGTTTTATTTTTTATGGTTCTTTACTTTTCTTCTGTTATATAGCTTAATGAGAGAGATTTTTAAGTTTTGAAAACAATGTTTGCAAGTGAATGGACTTCCAATTTCCTATTTTATCATGAATAAATTTGAGAAATCTAAATCTACATTTTGATTTTATTGTAGATTGCTGGATCAATGTGTCGTTCATTTTTATGACCTCTCTTTTGCTTTTCTGGCAAGTTTAAGATACAAACTGGTATTTCATTTTATTTCGTGGTGATGATTTATCCTATGAGATCATATGGGGTTGTTTTTTCTGCTTATGATATCTTTCAGTGGGTGGCGCAATGTGGGATTTAATGGCTTGGTTATTTACTTTCTGATGATATTGTAGGACTTTTATGAAGATTTGTTTGAGGAGCTCAACAAGTATGGAGAGATTGAAAGCTTGAACATCTGCGACAATTTGGCTGACCACATGGCAAGTTCCCCTGACTCGTCCATGTGGTATTCTATTTGCATATTTTGTCTTCTTGCGTTTTAGATCTTATTAGTAATGCAGTTCCTATATTTTGGCAGGTTGGCAATGTTTATGTCCAGTTCAGAGAGGAGGAGCATGCTGCAAATGCAGTGAAAAATCTGACTGGCAGATTTTATGCTGGTAATGGAATACATCTTGGTGTTCATCATTATTGAGTTTTCTTAGTTGTTGGTCTTCACATTTTTTTTTTTTTGGTGTTATAGAACTTACACAGGGATAATTGCTTTTTATTACATGCATATATAGCCCATGTTTGGTACCAATTAAAATCTAAATTTTAATCTAGGTCAAAGTCAACAAATCATTTCAACCATATATTTTATAGGCCTCACAACTTTTCAACCACATATTACATCAACTTCTATTAAAATCTACTAAAAATCTGATTTTAATCGCCACCAAACAGGGGCATAATTTGTACCTTGCTAAAATTCTTTTCGGTTAATAAATAATCCCAACTTCATTTTCAAGTTATTTTTTATTCTCCATTTATGCAAAAGTGGGAGTGATGGTGAATTTGACAACTATGACATTACCTAATTTTAGTATAAGACGGTCTATTGTTTCACATGTTCAAATTTGAATGACAAGTATAACAGTACCTTGTGGTTCTATATTAAAATTTAAATATGGCGCTCTTTCTTAACCTGGCCATTTGAGTTTCCATCTTTCTCTATTTTGGTAAACTTAGTTTTCCCTCCTTTCTTTGATGTTTTTGTTCGTAGATTGTTACCATATCCCAGCATCTGTTATATTCCTTATTGGAGAAATATATGGATAAGTATACTGTTATTAAATATTCACATAGTTCTTTCTTGTTTTTGATACCTAGGCTAATATAGGCTTAAATTGCTGAATCCTTCTATAAATCCAGTCTGAAATAGTATTGTCTTCTTTCTTTTTTGTATGTGAGATTCTGTCTATAGTGTTTTATTGATAAATATTACAATAAGTCTGAAATAGTCTGTTAGATTTGTTCCACTGTAACAAGTTATGTTCATGTAATGTTCCCAAAAACAAAAGAGAGACGAAAAGATACTATGGTGCATCTGCTGATGTCAAATATCATCTCTTCAGGACGGCCCATCATTGTTGATTTCTCTCCAGTTACTGATTTTCGTGAAGCTACCTGTAGGCAGTATGATGAGAATACTTGCAATCGTGGTGGGTACTGCAACTTTATGCATCTGAAAAGAATTAGCAGGTAAAAACCTGTACTTTCTTGTGGTGGAAAAGTAAGAACAGTGGTTTGTGTCAAGTTGATGATCTCTTATATGCGACGATAATTAGGGAATTGAGACGCCACTTGTTTGGGAGATACAAGAGGAGGCGTAGCAGAAGCAGAAGCCCTTACAGGCACCGTAGCTATGAAGAGAGCTCCCATGGCCATCGCAGTCACAGTAGGAGATATGATGATCGCGATTACCATGAGGGTCGCAGCAGGAGGCGCAGAAGTACAAGTCCTAGTCGTAAGAGAGGTAGAAGCAGGAGCCCAGGTGGAAGGAGGGATCGCAGTCCTGCTAGGGAAGGTAGTGAAGAGAGACGGGCTAAAATTGAGCAATGGAACAGGGAAAAAGAAGAGGCAGAACGTTCTAACAAGGGAAATGCTGGTGAGGCTGATAGAAATGAAAATGATGACCGTGGTAATGTGCACAATGGATATCGGTACTATGACCAGGAGCCACCACTGCAAAGTTGATGTGGGTACTGATGATTTAAGCACTGGTTCGCTCTTCTTATCTTTTGAGCACCATCATGATTTCCTCGAGTAAAAACTTATCTTTTTCCTGAGAGCCCACCCGTCCATTTTAGTATAGCTTACTGCGCATTTTCCACTGTGCAGGTGGTGTGCAGGTTTACAATAGGAATATGAAAAAAAATGTCAACATTTATGCTTTTCTGATCCTTTTCAACATGCTTGATATGTGTGGTTGACTTCATGGAAAGTTTTTTTTTTTTAATTTAATTTTTTATAAAGACTGGCAGGAAAGGTTATAATACACATCACAACATCAGAGTTAACTGATCTACAATAGGTCCATACACCCTTCCAACTTATGTTATTTGTAGGCATCGTATTTTTGTGGCTGATCTGCACCTTCTCTATATTTGTATCCCTTCATCTTTGCCGCCATACCTATTATGTTCAACATGCACACCAGCTATTCTTTTCCGTTTAAATAGGGAACCTATTTGGGCACCTTTGTGGTTTTTCATTACCTGTATTCTATTGAAAAAGAAGCTAGTTTTCTGCCCTCTATGCAAAACACACAAAATTCTTGTTCCATTCAGTTCAATTTCGTAACAACCTTGCAAACCAAAATCTTCGTGATAACCAATTTTTTGAGAAGACACCAAACAATATGCTGAGTTCATAACTGTCAAATAAGATTATTTCATGAAATATATTAAAATTTTCATGTGACTAGGAGAAGACAGTCATTACTCTTGGATGCTATGTCTTGAAAGAAAGGGTGGGGTTCATATGGTCTTTACAGAAACCTTGCAATTAAAAATGAATGACACAAGACAATTTTTTTTCTCTTCATTAACGGTGTTAACCACGTAGCTTGGCTTGTTATTGATATAGTTACATCTTTCTGAATGCCGCCAACGTCTCTTGTATCTCAATTATTAACAATTGCGAATGTCACTCGGTACTACTTGTTAAGTTGCCTTTGAATTATGCACTTGTATTGAACATCTCCTCTTGCAATCAAGATTTGTTAGTGTCATTTTTAATCTGGCCTGGACTATCGGCAATTCATGCTCTCATAAGCAATTTGCATCAGAAGTTTAAATAGTTACACGTCTCCTTTGTTACATGTTATTGCGTGTTTGCTTGTATATGCAGTCGGGCCAAACACAAACCAGGCTAGTGAGTTCTCACTGCTCTTTGGCTTAAATTTTCTTTCAGGAAGTTACAGATCTCACTGTATATTTGAGTGTTGCAGGTCCAGGTTTCCTGCTTATAAGGATCGAGAACTTATTTTAATCATGTGTACAGGTGTTTCGGTGCAAGTCTGGACAGTTTCGTTTGACAGGAATTTGCAGGGCAGAGCTGGAAAGGTGAAGAACTCCATTGGTGCTGAAAGTTGTCGAGATCCCAAAAAAAAATCTCAACTCTTTGTTTTCCTTGCAGAAATGCAGGTTAGAAGCAGCAATGTAATTCGTTTGCTTTGTTGGACAGTTTCATTTTATGGGTAGGATGTCTTATTATTTTTGTTATCTTGATCGAACCAATTGTATGAATGGTTTTGAACGTCTGCGTGATGCTCTATAATGATTTCTATACTGTTCTCACCCCTGTTATTTACTACCAGTTTTAATTTCTAATTATATTTCGTGGAAAACTGAATATTCGAGGTAGCCGTCTTCTTAGATGCTCGTTCTTTCAAATTCATAAGCAGATTATATATTTGTGTTGTGAAAATTGAGTACTTCTAGAGTTCGATGTACGGCTACGTTAAGTGTGTTTCGCCTTCTATGTGATGTGAATGGCTCACCTCTATATTTATGTAGTGTAGAGTTACGATGTGAATAGGTATCATGAATTTGGCTGGTAGGAAGAACTAGAAAAGAGAAGTTACACAAGCAGATTACGAGCAAGTGAAGTGAGGACAGTTTTTTGCGTGAGCCATGCGAGGAGCATGTGCCAGTGGGATTATTCTTTAACCATCAATTATTTTTATAAAAGAAATGTCTATTTTTAAATTTTTTAACAAATATATAATTATATACCATTCTCTATTTGGAAGTAGGGGAAATGCCACTTTATCAGAAGAGAAGAAAACGTTCAGAATCAGTGATAGAAAGGTATGTGACGGGAGGTGATTGGATGGACGTGATGATTGTGTTTTAAATTATTCAATGATAGAATGTTACGTGTCATTATATAAATCTTTATGTCTAGTATGATGTATATGTAGTATAGTTCATTCTAGTCTTTCTTGTCAAACATTTCTAGATTGCTTGAGTAGTTATTTGCACGAGTGAATGACCTTATTTTAATATTTTTTTGTGGGAGATCTTATTTTAGCCCAAAAAAGAGAGGAAAAAGGCTAGTTAGAAGAACTTGTGTCCTTGTTTGGTGGAAGTTAAAATTTAAAGTTTAATTTAAATTAAAGTCAACAATTAATTTTAATTATTGGAATTACAATTTTTTAATCATATATTTTATTAACTTTTATTAAAATTGACAAAATCTTATTTCAATTTCCGCCAAATAGAAAGGGGCTAAGAAACTTTAGAATTAATCTTGATGTAAAATTTTGGGAAAATCTCACCTCGGGTCTCATACCTTTTGACCTTGTGACATTGAGGTCCCAAACCTTTGGTTCTTGCATCCTAAGTTTGTAATTTCAAAACTTTTGCACATTGGGTTCGTTTTGAATTGAAAACATTAGTTTAGCCGTTGTATTGTATCCTAAAATGATTATTGCATCATTAGTTTGAATTAAAATAAGAAATAAAGAAAGTACAAAGAAAAAGAGGAAGTACTATGAAAAATAAGAAAATGAAGAGTTAATTGTTTAAATAATTACCTAATTTATACCATGGTCTCGGTACATTGTTCATTGAACTGTCTGTATGCATTCCATCCATCACCCTTAAAATTCGTTATCTTATTCACTAACGTGGCTAACGAAAATCTGATATGACAAGTTACGGTCGTTAAAAAATTACAACTCAATTAAATCATTATTTTATGAGTTTTGCTCCAAGTACAGGGAGTGCACTCATAGGGGCCTGCCAGGTCTAACAAAGATCGATGAAGTTAACGAAATTGGAGAGACAATGAACGAGAAAATGGTGAAATTGCAAAAATCTAAAGTTCGGAAATCAAAGTTCAAATATCCAATAGTTGATTCGAAATATAAAACGATGATTGAAGATTACACATGATGAGTTAAATGCAATTAGAAGTCAAATGGTCGAATAAACAAAGTATTTTAAGAAATCAATTTTCAATAGAACAAGTTATGCTTTAGATTTTCAGTCTCAAATTGACACATATCACCATAAACTTTTGAATTAGAAAAGTGATATTTCTAAAACAATCATTAGGGATGCTTTATTGGGTTCTAAAGAAGTTTATGGGGTCGTAAAACTCACGTTTCACATATGATGATTTTGGTGAGTGATAATTTTGTAGAGTTTTAATTTTTTAACATTTGTAAATTATTACGTGAAATTTTTGTGTGAACATTAGCACTTAAAAGGAACGAAATATGACAGATGATGAATGGAGTGCAACATTCAAAAATGTGTAACCATTTGGAAGCATTTTGAAATTCGATGAGTAAACTGTGATCAAGTGTTAGTTGAATGAGTAATGAAACAATTGTTTGGTTGAGTTGTAATTTTTTTAACGACCGTAAATTGCCACATTAGATTTTCGTTAGCCACATCAACGAATAAGGTAATGAATTTTGATGGTGATAAATGAGGTGCAAACGGACAAAGTTCAATTAGTGCTGTGAAACATTTTAAAATGTAGTGAGTAAATTGTGACAATGATATGTTGGGTGATTATTGAAACAATTAACTCGAAAATGAAAATGGAAAAATCTCTCTTACCTAAAAAACCATTTATTTTCTGGTAAGAAAAGTTACCCACCAACTATAAACGATGCAGTAGATTAATAAATAGCACACTTCAAGAATGTAGTAAAATAGATTTTTATGAACAATAATGGAGGTTTTTGCACAATCGCAATCAATAAATCTCCTCAACCTAATTTATGGCTTCAATGCCAAATTTGCCTCTTTGTTGTCCACTGCAGTAATAATTAGCCAAAAGATGGTTGGTGGCTTGATGAGTGACGGTGGCAACTCGGTGTCATCCAGTGTGGTATCAACTTGGTCGAGTAGGTGGCCTTTAGGGTGGGCAATTTCCTTTTCCATTTCTTTATTTTTTATTTTAATTCAAATTAAGAGCACAATGATCATTTTTTTAATGATAAATTTGAACATTTAACGGTCAAACAAACGTTTTTTATTTGTACAAAGCATTTGAAAGGAGAGGAATTCAAGTTGCCCAAAACCAGAGGTTTGAGATCCGAAAGTGAAATTCCACCTTTGATTCAATTTAAGTGTAGGTGCAGTTGACTAGGGATTACAAGTTTTGACCTACTATTAGTATTCATCTCATAGCACAACATTTGACGATATGTCGCATTGCACAAACTGAGTAATGCAGTTTTTCATAATAAACGATGAAACATCAATGACAATCTATTATTCCTGAGATTTCTCTCCTTCCCCTCGTAGAAGTTAAACTATTCAATCTCACTAATATGCATAAATTACTACACCACACCGATATTCCATTATCATAATAATAAATAATATTGTTCATTTAATTATTCCCTTCAAGTACGATAAAATATGACCCTTGGCTAGCCTATTTTAATGGATATTGCCATCAGATTAAAGGACAAGAGGAGGATATTTTAGAAAATACAAGCTAAAAAAAAACACACCACCCAGTGCTCCCAAGTAACTCCATAAAATAATAAAATTTCCGCCCAGAGACGGAAAATATTATCTTAGACAAATAATCAGGGAAATTTCTGACAAAATTGAGAAGCTGGATACTCTCTTCTATTCCAGCAAACATTAATCCATATATATATAGTCATTTTAATTAAATATCAATTTCCTCGTCTCCTACTTCGTTTTTTTGCCTTTTCCAGCCTTTTTTGAAGGGTAAGGAGTCGCAGTGTGAACGCTTTTATTGCCTGCACACAAGAATTTAATTAACTAAGGAATTCAATCCACAATAGGACAACCAAATCATGTTGAAATCTTGGATATACCTGTTTTACTAGGAGTAGCCAATTTTGCCTTTTTGTTGGAGACGGGAGTTCCCAACACAGAAGATGGCCTTTTCTTGGGCTGCTGCGCCTTTATTACGAGAAACAAATTAACACAAGTCGTGTATAATATGTTTTAGATCGTTCGAATAGCAAGTGCAAATACCTTTGGAGTTTCTTCATCACTGGAGTCATCACTATCATCCATCAAATCTTCGGAATCCTAGACAAGATCCAACTTATTCAAGTCAGTGGAACGAACAGAGAAATAAGTAAACGCTAACATGATATTCAAAAGGGTTGAAGAATTTGTCATGAATGATCTCAAGGAAGAAAACAAAGAGTTCACGCAATGAGAATGGAAGCATACCATTCCTCCTGATAAATCATCAGATCCACTATCCTCCGAATCATCTTCATCTTCTTCGTCATCAGATTCAGGAGCCTCTTCTTTCTTAGTTCCAGTCTTGGCATCAGTAGCCTTGTCTTTTGTAGGTTTCAAGTCCTCAACCTTGAGCTGGGGTTTACCTGAGAAGTCAACAAACTTCAATGGTAACTTCTCATGTTGCACATCTGATGTTTATATACAGTAAAAGAAACCAACGAAGACTTGAACTGTTGGCATTTGGTCATTTAAGGTAAAAGTCATGAAGGACAGAAAAAATGACAGAGAGAGGGTGTTGACATACCACCATTTTCAAGAGCCTCAATAGGATATTCCTCATCATCAGATTCGTCTGAAAATTCTTGCTCATCTAGGAAAAAATGGGTAATCGCATCAGTGCCACCAAAACAAGACAATAAAAAAATTAATATCCTTTATCTACAATAATTCACATCACAAAACATTGAAGTTTGACTAATGGGTCAAGCGAAAGGTGTAGATGATAAGTGGGTAGTAGTTATGAATGTGTGTTCAACATTGAAGTTTGACTTCAACTTCAAATTATAAGGAGATTATAATGAAACCCAAATGAACACTAAATATTAATAGTTTTCTTATCAAGTAGAAGCTATCGCCCAACTTGATTCAAGCAAAGATTGAAACAAAAGCACTTCTTTCCTTGCGGGACATAAAAGGAGATAAAATCAAACTAAAATGATTATGCAAAAGACAACATGCTAATGCCCTCCAAATACACAGCAAACTTGAGAAAGCATCAAAACATTAAATTCCCAATAAAAGGATTAAACACAAAACAAACAATTCTCCTTAAAATTGTGTGAGCAAAAATGATGAGATTTCACAGAAGTAAAAGGTATCTACCTTGAACAAAGCATAACAAATAAATATGAGATTTCACAGAAGTAAAAGGTATCTACCTTGAATTTGATCATCAGCGATATAACCAATAAAGTAGACACTCCCATTTTTCCAGTCATGTGAGAGCTCAAACTCCCTCTCAAATACCAAGTCAAACATCACCTGAGGTCTATCCTCTGCCGAAAGAGTTCCTATAACATACTTGTTTGTATCAATCTTCATACGAATAGGAATACTTTTGGCTCCTTTCACATTTTTCACCTCCCCTAGTGCTGCCTGAGATAGTTTCAAAATAAGTCAACATTTAAGACCTCATAATAAAAATGAAGAAAGAAATATATCAGAGGTTTGATAGAAGTACTATGAAAAACTCCAACCTGTGAAACATGAATCAGTTTGCCAAACTCAGGTTGAACCTTGAGTGATTCTCCAGCTTTAACTTCAACTCCTGCATGCATTGTGCAAATTTAATATTCAGAGTAAGCAGACACGAACAATTTGAACAAGCTATATCCTCTATTATTCTGATTAGGACACTGAATATATCCCATTGGACTTTAAACTATAGGGAGATAAGTTTAAACATTTAATAAACAGAGGAGAGCATGAAATCAACAAAAACTCAATACTTATCAGGACCTGTGAGAAATCAATTAATATCAAAAGAATGAAATCAACCAAATAGGCCAAATTTAGCAGTCACAAACATTATTTATATCAAATTGTTTGTAGGGTACAGAAGAAGATAATTATTTTTAAAAAGTAAACCACTTTCTGCCAAAAACGAAAGGGAAACACGTTTGGCTAAGCCTAAGAAAAGTCTACTAATTTTAACTTTTAATTAAAAAAGGTTTGGAAGAATTTATTTATTTATTTATTTTTTATTGCTTTTAATTTTTTTAAAAAAAGTTTTACTTTATTTGAATAACTTAAATTATTTTTTTTCTTTCACCAATACAAAATTTATTTAATTTTAAACTTACTATCTTTTACTTATATATATAATACACAAGAATTTAAGCTTAGCACATGCTCTGAATCCTAAAACTATAAGTTTAAAAGCAATACACACTTTCTTTTAAAAAATGACATTCTATGGTACACAAAGCTAAAATAAGAACAGTTCCATAACCATCATGTAACCCCGTTTATATATCAAACGCAAATCTAAAATAACATAGTTCATAATTGTATTTGTATACAAACAAAAAAGTTAAAAAAAAAACACGGATTGAAGCAAAAGTAGAGCAGAAAAAGATTGAAATAAAAAGTAGAGCAGCGATGAAAGGAAAGCTTACCCCAAAATTCCATATTGATTGGTGTTTGCAAGAGATTTGAAGCTGTAAGGAATTTTTTTTTGGCTATGAAGAAGGCGTCGGAGGCGTGGGTTTTATAGAGGTTTAACGAGGGAGGGAAGGAAATTTGCAATTTTGACTTAGGGTTTTCAAGTTCCTTTTTGTTCGAGATTTTGATGGGCCGCCTCGCGGCCTGTTTAAAGAGACTTCACTTGGCCCAATTTCACAATAATCAAATGCGGCCATGCCCCTAACCATTATGTATTATCTTGGTCAACTTACATAAATACCCTTAAAATTAAAAGTCTTTTTGAAAAATCATATGAAATGTTTTGGAAGTAAAAAATATCGAATAAAGTTAAACGTCAATTTTTTTATAAAAAAGTGACATGGTGTCACACGATGTCATTTCTTATAGTTAAGTCTCACTTTTTGTTAAAAAGTAACATACAACTTATATTAAAAAGTGATGTTTATCACTTAAAAAAGGTGATATAAATTTGAAGGAAACGACAGGAAAAAGTGGCAACTATTAAAAAAAATGACAAGTACTAAAAAAAATGACAAAAACTGAAAAAAAAAGATACAAAGACACAAAAAAAAATGAGAAATTTAAAAAAGTGACGAAATACCAATTAAAATTGGAATCAGTTCAATAAAGTGATAAAATTTTAAAAAAGAAGAAGGTGACACAACCACGTTCCTCCTCATTCATCGTCAAGCATTTTTAAATCAGTTTATCGACAAAATACAAGTCAAAACATTAAGCATTTTTAAATCAATTCATCGCCAACGTCATCTACATGAACCAATATAATGGATTCGATTTGATTCCCAATTCGACATTGTCTTTGTTCATCTCTATTAATAACAAAAATTGGTCAATTTTTTTGTTAAATTTTCATGTGGTCCTTGTAAAAACACGATTCAATTTAAACTTTTAGACACCAACTTAATGCCACGTGGCAAAACCTAGCTTCATTAAATTAATCGTGCGCTGAATTTATCATAAATATTGGCGGTCTCATGATTGATGATTGATTATGCATCTTATAATAAAAATATGAGTACAATTTGCTAAAATTTTGAAGCTTGGAGACCAACTAGACAATATAACTATGGATACCAGTGGTACAATTTCTACTCGAAAAATATTGAGATATAGGAATGCCTGGTTCGGAAGACTTTGTTGGAGGATATTTTGTCAGAGAAACTCTTAAACTGAACTTTCATTGTCAGCAAATGTGAGCAGCCGTTGCCGGGAAACTGGTCGAAATATTTGTATAGTACGTAAATTTAAATTTATGTAAGAATATTGTTAAAAAAAAGTCAAATTCATAAAATTTAAATGTATTGACAAATTTTTTCTTCCTTCTTGGGCTTTTCTGGCGGTGGTCTCTTCCTTCTTAGGCTCCTCCGGTGGTGTTGGCAGTGGCAATCCGGCGGGATTGATGAGATAGATTCAATAAATCGATATCTTACTTTCTCTTCTTCTAATCCTAGGTACGGTTAAACGGATTACCTTTTTGAGATACTTGATGAATTTTGAGCAATTTTGGACTTTTTATGAGGCCTCCAAAATCCTGAGGCCACAGGCCTTTGCCTAGTTTGTCTTGGGCCAGGATCAAGCCTGCTTTAGAGCATCATCACAATCTTAAATAGTTTTAAAAAATTGTCACATAATTAAAAGTAAACCACATTTATATCTATCCAATGCAAGCTAACAAAGACTCTATCAGTTTGACGTGGAAGATAAAATAAAGACAAGGCAGAGGTCTAGATGTAGATGCTATATTAAACATGTTGGCTCAGCAATTTAATATTATAACCTTTTCAAGATAAAATGTCAACATTATTAGATGCTTAAAAGAGTTTGCATGAGTCAATGAATCATTCGGTTAAGATTCGAGATGAAACATGAAGGATGGTGAGGGGGTCGCCATAACCTTGGGGCGATTGCCCGGTGCTTCTAGGTGGCCAAGCCGTGGCATGTAGGTTTCTCGAATACCTGAGGGCAGCCACCGAACAAGTGCTTATGCATTTCTTTGATTTTCTGACTCCTTTTCACTTGGATTCGTTATGAAAACTTTTAAAATGAAGTGATGTAACTCTTATGGTTATGGATAGTTGTACATTGTTTCATCATCTATATACAAGTTTGGTGATTTGATTGATATATAATTTTGTAGAAAATATTGATGTTATTTAAATAAAAAAAATGCCCATTGTTCCCTTGAATTTTCTCGCATAATAAAATCATCGTTTGTATCTTTTTTCTTACACTAAACTTGTGCGTATGTTATCATTCTAGGGGACAAGTGTAGACTTAGAGTATAGAAATCTCTAACTTTGATGTTCGAGTTGTCTTCATATATGCACAACACATATGATGGCTTCATTGTGTCTTGGAGGTGTATTTGTGTCCCAAGTGCATCACTAGATTGAAAATTGATAGTTATATTTTTGGTGAGTCCAATTGTTACCTCGACCAAATTAATTATTTTAAAGAGTAGTACTCCAATTCTTACCTTAGCCAATTTAATTTATTTCTCTCGAAGTTATTTAATTCTTTTGAATTTATTTTACGTACAAGTCTATGTTTTCATATTTTGTTATTGAATATTTTATGCAAGTGTTAGTTTTTTCTCTATAAACATAATATTCATCAATAGAACATACTTTAGAACACAAACAGCAATTCCAAATTAACATTAACTAGTAACGCCACACCTAATTTGACTCAGACGTGGCATAAATATTAATCACATACAATTTTACTAAATTTGTAACTTGAAAATTTGAGCGTTGACTTCGAAGCACAGATGTTTCAATATTTTTGTGATGTTTCCGAATATTTTAGAGTATCTCCAAAAAACTCTTTAAATATGAAATTCTCTCTATTTTAAAGAGTCAATATTTAAAATCATACTCCAAAAGGCTCTTTAAATTAATATTTTTGGAGAGCCAAACCCACTCTCTATAATTAAATGCATTCAAAGTATTTCAATTTTCAATACAAGAAAACAATAAAATAATCTAAAGAAAAATTAGTTAAAATAAAGGATAAAGAAAAATAATAAATATTTTTTGTGAGTAGTAAAATCAAGTGTTAAATATAAAGAGTTTGTTGACAAAATGAATAATTTGTAACGTGTTATAAAAGTCAAGGACCTAAGGTGCAATTTGTACAAATTGGGTTATGAGGTCTAAGGTTCGAGCATGAAAAGAGGAAAAACACGGCGCTACATTTTCGTTAACTTCTGGCCCAGTTGGCGCTCGAGCGGCAAAAGCAGATTGCCTATTACCCGCATGTTGTCAAGCTCTCGCTTGAGCGAGAGTGCGTCGCTCGCCTTTCGCTGAGTATTCGTTTGAGCGACATGTCGATTCGAAAAATCCTAATTTGCTGTTTTGAAGTATTTTTTCCGCCTCATTCAACCTAATTACCCTATCCTATAAATACCCAAGCATATGCACAAATTGTGGTATGGTTGTTCATTGTGCTTCTTCTCTATAACATATTTGATAAGTGTAATTTTTACACTTATTAGGGACCTAAAATAACGACATTTGATAGTTCTTTTGACAAAACATATCATAAATTGTTGTATTTTATATTATATAGGTAAAACTCAAGGATAGAATAAGAAATAGAAAACAAGAAGCGAAAATTGGTGAAAATGGCAAAATTCAAAGTTTGAGGACCAAATTATAAATTCAATAGTTGATTCGAACCACAAGAATGTACTTTGAAGATTGTTAGGAGGCAATTGGATGGAATTAGAATTCAAAAAGGAATGGAATATGATTAAAATCAATTTCCAATCGCACAAGTTATATTCCAGATTTTTAGTCAAAAATTGAAACTGATATTTGGCAAAGTAAACATCCGAATTGGAAAGTTCTATTTCTAGAGAAGTTGTGGCCCTTTGATCTAGCTTTCCAACGTACTTTGAATCTCCTCAATCGGATATCAGTAAAGAAATGTATGGTCAAAATATTGACTGTTGTGCAGAGACAAAAAAATTCGCACGCGAAGACAACTTTCCTTATTCGATTAGAACTCTTTTGGAAACCAATTTGGATGTTATTTTCAACCAATTTTTGACTACAAATACATCACAGCAGAATACATATGTGAGCATTGATATTCATATAATACGTCATTATTCATTATCAAAAAGAGAAAAAAAATCAAAAGTTTTGTGAGAAATTAAAAGAGAGATTGCAAGAATTCATTAAGTGAATATTCAAACTTGATTTTTGGGCAAAAAAGAGAAGGTGCAATTGGAGATTCGTCAAAAAACCATTGACGAGATTTAAAATTTCAATATTCATCTTCATCTTCTCAATTTATCAAGAATTCGGGTTATGTCTTTTTATTTAAACTTGATTTTTTGTAATTTCAATATGTTAGGCTAAACTAAACATTACTAGGATGTGATGAACCCTTGTTATGACGTTTTTTATTAAGTGTCAGGTGTTTATTATTATTTTTATCGTCTTTTCAATTATCTGGCCAATAGTTGAATTGTTTGTAAATTTTATTGTTATCGAGAGAGATAATAGGATTTAAGCACATAAGAATAAACATTGTGAGGTTCGATACATAATAGAGATATATCACTATACTTTGTATGGTTGATAAAGATGTTCTAGTTCGTTAATACATTTATCATGTTCGTATTTTCCAGTGAGAGATAGGAGGGTTGGATGAGGGGAATATATTTAATTGCTATCGAGAGAAGCATTTAATTAAAATAGGAACATTGACTAACAAGCATGATTTCAAATCATTATTTTAAGTTATTGAATTGAAAACGGATTAACTAGCGGGTATTCTACAGCTTAGCAATATATCTCACGAATTTGATAAGTCTTTACTTAGTTTTGTTTTTTTTGAATTAGTTGCTAAATTAAATATTAATTAGTTAAAATGAAATCTTGTTATTCGGTTAAGGGTATTAGTAGCTTTAACTTAATCAATACATAGTTCTCGTGAGTTCGACACTCTACACATCCTTATATTACTCGTTCACGATCCCGTTCACTTACGAAAGTTTACATTCGAAATATATTTTCGCATGACAATATTCAAGAGTCTATTCATACATTGATTTCATCGTTTCACTCTTGATTTTATACAATCGCATATTTGGAAAAAACATCAAACTCATTGAATTTGAAACACCACCCACTTTTTATTAGTCATAGGAAGGTATTTTCTCAGTTGAACTTCAGAGACTGCTGGAAGTTGAGAGAGGTTGGACTACAAGTGGAGGAAGATCACAAGGTTTTGGAGCAGGTTCTTGAAATTCCATTTAGAAGAGACAATTGCAGAATATCTTAGAGCGGACCTTGGAGTTAGTAGGAAAGAGATCGGGAAGTTTAGTAGAGTTGACTAGATAGCACCTGACTGTAACTCACTCTGCATTGTCTATAGATGAGGTAACTGGCTTGGTTCATGAGTTTTTACCCAGTTGGGATTTCTTCGTCATCATATTGGTGTTTATTATTACTTTCCTTATTACTGCGGTATTCAAATATAGGATAATCGAACTTGTATTCTTAATCATTTAGAAAGAATTAAAAGTGAATTGTTGCTTTTGGTTAATTAATTCCGCACATAGGGTCAAAACTAAAAACGGATAAGTGACAACAATTCGATAACTTAAAAGTCGTTAAATTGGTAATCCGTGAACTGTTAAGTGGTATCCACTGCGAACTCGAATTTTTCTATAGGTATTAGAGCTCAAATTCGTTCCTTGATCCATATTATCTAGATGAGTAATTCATTATTCGTCCCGCCATATTTTGATGGTAGTAATTATGCATACTGGAAGGTTAGGATGAGAGTCTTTTTAAAATCCATGGATGAACGTATTTGACTTTGTGTTGTGAATGGTTGGGCTGCACCTAATTCTAAATTAATAATGAAGAAATCCCCACCTATGTTGCTAATTGGACTAGGGCAAATTTAGATGAATGTAAATGAAACAGTAAAGACTTACATGCCCTATTTATGGCAGTATTCCTGAAAGAGTTTAGGCAGTGTTTATGTGTGAGGTAGGCAAAGAGATTTGAGATATTTTACAGACCACACATGAGGGAACTCGGACTGTTAAAAACTCTAAGTTGCAGATCCTGACCACTAGGTGTGAAGATATTAGAATGAAAGAGAATGAGATATTTGATAAATTCTATGCGAGTTTAAATGACATAATAAATTCTAGTTTCAACTTAGGTGAGAGAATTTCGGAGTCTAAAATAGTCAGAAAAATTCTTAGATCCCTACCAGAAAGGTTTAGACCTAAAGTCATGGCAATAAAAGAGAGTAAGGACTTAGATTCCATTAAGATTGAATATTTGGTTGGATCTCTCCAAACTTATGAACTTACATTAGGTCAACCTAAGATTGAGAAGTCAACTGCTTTGATCACCATTAGAGATGAAGATTCTGACTCTATCCATTAAGATTTTCTTAACAAAGAGGAGTTAGCATACTTTACTAAAAAATTTCGAAAAATGCTTAGGAATAAAAAGAAACCTAAAGAGACTAAGATAGACGCGGGGTGATTCCAATGCGATCTCAATATGTGAGAGTCATAATTGTCGAGATTTTGACCACGTTAGGAGTGAGTGCCTTAACAGTAGGAGAAATTCAGATAAAGCTATGAATGCTACTTTCACTGATGACGAGTCTAACTCGGACAATCAGAGTGAGAAATCAACTCGTGAAGAAAGTGGAAAATATATTGTCTTTACTACGAGAATTAAGAATTGATCTGATAAGGGAAGTGAGAATGCTGATAACGTAAGTAGTGGTGAGAATTCAGAAGAAGATTCTGATAGTGATGAATATATTCATGAGATTTATGATAGAATCTATGAGGAAAATATTAAAATTAGAACAAAAAATAAAGTCTCAAGTACGAGAGTTACGGAACTTGAGTCGAAAAATGAAAAACTCATAGCGTATATTCAGGAATCTACCTCAATGCTGAGTAAGTTGAAACCCATGAATAAATCTTTAGATACTCAGGTTAGAAATCTCACTAGTAAGTTTGAGAAGACCTCTAGAATAGCTAATGAGCCGATGGTTGAAAATGAAACCTTAAAAATCCAAGTTAAAAATCTTTTGAGCGACCTAGAGCATTCAAAGTCTCAACTTCTTGTATTTTCTAGTTATTCTATAAAGTTATATAATATTCTAGAAATGGTTAAGCCTGCTGGTAATAAAGGAGCTCTAAGATATAATAAAAATTATCATAATGCTGCTAGTACCTCCAAAATCACATTTGTCCCACGTACTGACCAGCTTAAACATGTGCATAACTCTAAACCTAAGAATAAGGAATATGTAGAACAAATACTACTAGACAGAGTAGGACCCACAAACATAGGAATAAACGTCAGCGATCACATACCTTTGGTCACAGGTTTATCTCTACATGTTATCGTTGCGGTGCGTTAGGACACATAAAGTCTAAGCGTCGTCATTTCCTGAACAGAAATAAAAATCGAAACTTAAATAGAAATAAGAATCAAGATTATGTTGGTCAGATTGACTTCCTTACTAATCAGGAGAGTAAATTGACCAAGTTAATGATATAGATTAATGAGATACCTAACTGATTAAGTATTTTTGGTGCATGATTGTGCTTTATCATTGTGTGATATTGATTTATGCATGCATCATATTTGTTTATTTATTTTCTAGGTAAAAAATTCATGCATATTTTTTATTTTTATTTTGTGTGCTTGATATATTCGTGCTTTAAAATAAAAACAAAAAAATTTAAAAATAAAAAATGCGGAAAATTATTTTTACAAGCATAATATATAATATACTTGAATTTGTTTGTTGTAATCAAGTATGAGTTTAATCAATGAGCTGTAACATAGTTTTCATTGCTAGCTTAAGTTATTGTGGGGTGCTTAGTATAAGTGTCTTCATATACCATCTGCACTTCACACACTATGATATTGTTAGTAGGACTCAACCGCGTGTGTAAAATTTGAGATGACAATCACGTGTTAGTAATGGGACTTTGAACATAAATTGACCTTATTTATTATACATAAACTCAAGTTTATCCTCAATAATAAAAAACTCAATATCTTATATTCTTCTTCGGAGCTTATTTAACTCGAACAATTAAGCCTGCGAGATTTCTCGTAACCTGGTGCATATGGTCAACTGATTTGGTTAACCGGCTTAAAGCTCGCTACATGGGTCATTTTAGTCGCTTAACGGAGAAGAGCCTGTATTTAAGATGTGAAAGATAATTATGAGCTTAACATATTGAAATATATGAAAATAAAATATGCTCAAAGTTAGAGGGAGAAAAGAAAGTATCAATACAAAATGAGCTTTTATTTAAAGGTTGTAATGCACTTTAAATGATTTGACTTTCATAAGTAGAGAAATACACTTATTGACAGTAATGTTTAGCATATCATTACTTACAAAATTAAAGTTTGGAGTCCTACTCACAAAGAATTAGTGACACTCTACATATATGTCACTTATACAATTTACTTCATATTAACTTGAACTACGTGCAAAAGGTTTACTGTACATTGTTTATACCTGTGCATGCTAACAACATTATTTTTGAGCTATTATATGTCAATGTTAAAAAAGAGAGAAAGTAAAACATTTTTGTGATTGTTTTGATTGTACCTTCGTCATTTGTGACAAAATGGAAAAGTAAAGTAAATGTTGTGAATGAGAGAATTTTAATTTTTAAATTTTTTTTTAAGGTAAAGTAGATTGATAGAGGGAGCTTTGTAGATTGCATTGCGTTCTATACCATATTTATCTAGCTATTTGAGTTTTTGATATATGTGTGAAGTTAATGTTTTTGTTGGTGTTTGGATTAACATTGGTGTTGCGTCTCATTCTAACTAGTGTTGGTATCATGTGTTTAATGATTTTATTATTTCATGTATCACGTGCTTTTACACTGTGTATTTGAGTTGTGAATTTCAGGAAATATTTTTAACAAGGAATGTAAGAGACATTAGTTTGATGAAACTTGGATAGTTTAGATTTTGTTTTTAGTTTCCTTGACTAATTATATAGTTTTGTCACAAAATGTCAAATGTGGAGTTTATTAGATTTTTAGTGTCGACGATTCTGTGGACAAAATGACTAATTTGTAACGTGTTGTAAAAATCAAGAACCTATGGTGCAATGTGTACAAATCGGGTTATGAGGTCTAGGGTTCAAGCATTAAAAGAGGAAAAACACGGCGCCGCATCTTCGCTAGCTTCTCGCCCAGTTGGCGCTCAAGTAGTAAAGCAGATTGCTTATCGCCGAGCTCTAGCTCGAGCGACAGGTCGATCCAGAAGACCATAATTTGTTTTTTGAAATATTTTTTCATGGCCATTCAACATAATTACCCTCTCCTATAAATACTCAAGTCTATGCACGAATCGTGGTGTGGTTGTTCATTGTGCCTCCACTCTATAACATATTCAAGAGTCTATTCATACATTGATTTTATCATTTCACTTTTGATTTTATACAACAACATATTTGGAAAAAAAAAAATCAAACCCTTTGAATCCGAAACACCACATACTTCCTGTTGGTCATAGGAAGGTACTTTCTCAATTAAATTTCAGAGGTTGGTAGAGGTTGAGAGAGATTGGACTACAAGCGCTGGAAGAGCACAATGCATTGGAGCAGGTTTTTGGAATTCCACTCGGAAGACACGATTGTAGAAGATTTTGGAGTAGGTCTTGGAGCAGACCTTGGAGTTAGTATGAAATAGATCGAGAAGTCTAGTGGAGTTGGCTAGATAGCACATGACTGTAACTCACTCCGTATTGTCTATAGTAGAGGTAATTGATCTGGTCCCGAAATTTTTATCCAGTTGGGATTTCTTCGTCATCATATCGGTGTTTATTATTGTTTTCCTTATTAATGCGATATTCAAACATAGGATAATCAAATTTATATATTCAATCATCTAGAAACAATTAAAAGTGACTTGTTGCTTTTGATTGATTAATTTCACACGCATGGTCAAAATTAAAAACGGATAAGTGACAACCATTCGATAACTTAAAAAAGTTAAATGGTAATCCGTAAACTGTTAAGTAGTATCCGGTGCGAATCCGGATTTTTCAAAAAGTAATTTTAGCAACGAGCGAAAAAATTAAAATGAATCAGTTATCGAGCTTGTTTTGTTAAAAAAATGCTAATGAGCCAAGTAAATGAAATGAAGTTCCACTCAAATATGAATTATACGGTTTGCATATTATAATAAAGTTTTGAATTCAACGAATTAATCCTGTGAACGTGTCCTCATTATTCATTCACAAGACAAATTTTCATCTTGAACAAAATCAACAATATGGTCACATGTTAGATTCAAAATAGAGGTGTAAATTTAAATCGAGTGTCGAGTAACTTGACACAAATTATAAACCAACCTAGAATACAAAGGCCTTGTAAGGGTATTACAATTATTTCTTTCTTTCTTTTGCTTTTTGAAAAGCAAATTATAAAAATGTTAAAAGTTATTGGATGCGTCCGATAGGACAGACCAACCCATTATTGGTATAAACGTGACATACTTTGACATCTACATAACAACTGTCATTACATTAGAATGCTAAAATTATGTGCATATACTAAAGGACGCCTCCCTAATTCCAATAATTGACTGCAAAATCGAATTACGGGTAATAGTGGAGGCTATAATTTGTTCACAGTAAAAAATCCATGAACATGAGCCAAGACAACCCATTCATGGTATGGTTAGCAGATTCATTTGAACACCTTGATGGCGGTGGCGCCGTCGTCACAGCTCCGCCGTCTCTTGTGGCCTCAGCTTGCCTTTTTGTACATAGAAAAAAGTTCCTTGACCCCAACGCCATTAACTTCTCCTTCCGATTTAAACCTGCAGGTCCCACCACGAAAATCAATTGTTTATTAATTAAACCACCCAATTGGCTCCTTGCATGTGTTCCGGAGCAATTAGTACATTTTATATAATTTTGGCACAATTTACACTAATTCATGCAGATTAAAAGGCTAATGAGAAGAAAGCTTACTTTCTAGGCTAAACTGAGAGTAATGGAGGTCGAAGCCAGTAGGGTCTGTAGACGGGAGAATCAGCCGCCTTCCCTCCTTGGAATACTGCCTCAGCGCTGCCGCAATCAAATCCTCTACCGTGGCCTCCGGTGGCATCACCACCTGCACAGCGCCAACGCTTCTCTGTATTGTCACAGTTAGCAGCAATTTCGTAAGCTTAGGCCTCTCTTGCACCACCACTACATCCGGCGACCATTCACCAACTCTCTTCACTGCTACCAAGTCCGGTACCTTTCTTGGCCGCGGCAGCATCCCCTCCGCCACTATGCCACTACTTCTTCCTTGAAACGACGATGCTTTTTCAGATAATATTCCCTTCCTCCAGTTCGTCTGCAGGTGGCTTCCTTTACTGTAATTCTTCGAAGTCATATCTATAACATAGAACAGGCGATGGAATTTGGTGGGATGTTCATAGAACAGGCGATGGAATTTGGTGGGATGTTCTATGATTCTTTCGGAGAAAAATTATTTTTGTAGAATCAAACTAGAACTAAAATCTGAACCGAACCACTCAATTTCGATTATGCTCTCGTGATTAAATGAAATCGAATGTTTCCATTTATAAAATAATCGAAATTCATGGTTGGATTTCAGTTCTTAAAATATCAAATTGAATCACCCTACGTCCACCCTAACTGTGAATAGGGTTGGAACATTATTGGAACCTATATGAGTACATTATTGGAACCTTTGACTTGTTGGTGGGCAAACAAATTATATTTTAGTAGAAAGAGTAAAAGGAAATGGATTATCTATTCGGTCAAATGTTGAAGTGTTCCCAGATAGTGTATAGATTGTGAAAATCTGAAGCAGTACTTGATTTCATAGTTCTAGTAGAAAGAGTAAAATCAATTATTTTATTAAAAAATATAAGAAGTGACAATCATTCATCTTAAACCAAATTTGTGATATCTAAAATTATGGAAAGTAATGAAAAAAATATTATAATAATGTAATAAACTTTGATTATAAGAGGACATCTTTTGTCATCAACAACTAGCGGCGAGCCCAAACCCGACGAGGGGATGTGGCCGCACGTGCTGGGCTCCACCGAAATACTGCTCTGAAGTGAGAAAGAAAGATACCGACACAGGAGGCGGAGGCGACTCAGGTGAGAATTTTTTCTCTTCCTATTTTTTAACTTTCTTTTTGTAATTGGGCATTTTAGTTGGGCTGAAATTAAAATTCATTTTAGTTGGGACTTATCTTTACAATTGACCAAGCACAATCCCATTTTCAAAAATCAAAATCATTTCCATTTTCCAATTCCACCCCCAAATCAAAACTATTTCCATTTTCCAATTCTGCCTCCCGGTGACGCCTCCACCAGTCCAACCTTGCTAGTGCCGGAAGACTTGTCTCTGAAGTTGAAAGGTTGAAACCAGTACCGGTTTTCAGTGACCGGCTGCCTACTGTGAGTTTTCTGTTTTCTGAGCTTTTTTTTTTTTTTTTTTTGGGTTTTAGTGTTATTTTTTATTCATGGGTTATAACTATCATTACTTAAGAATTATGATTTATGTTGTATGTGTTATTTGGGAATTTGGCATTGAAATGGGAACTGTGATTTGTGAATTTGTGATTTGGGCAAATATAATTTATGTTACACTATTGTTTGAATTAATTTATCATTAATGAGTTATGATTTTGGAATTACGATAAGTGAAAAAAAAAAATCCATATGATGGAGATGCTGGGCTCAATTCAATAATGTGTACTCTACTTTTTTAATCAATTGTAATTCAATATATATATATATATATAATAATTTTTAATATTATTTAATTAAATACTAATAAGTGATCTCGCTCTAATGATCGTTAATTGTCGACGGTCAATAGTCAACGATAAACATTTGACCGCTCGTGCTGAACTTTTGTGTTGGGTCCGCCACTGATAACGAGCCACGTTTATTAAGTTATGATCTTGATTTGCAATGCATTTGACGTGTTTGTTAAAATAAGGCAAACAAACTTATTGGCTAGACTTAATTCATTTTAGAAAAAGCTAGACCAATTCAAAACAAATTACACAACCATCAAATTAATTTTTAGTTACCGTGTTCAAATGAAATAAAGTGTAGTTGCTCAATTAAAATCATATGACGGTATAGTCATTATTTGGATAATACTTGTATTCAATGACCTTTCACAAGCATAACAAGTATTATTGAAACTTGAAAGTAATGCATAAACAAATTAAAAGTATTATTTACTTATCTCCTACTCATTTCTATCATTTTATAATTTAGACTATTTATCGACCCTTCAAAAACATGCTCGACTAGCTTGATTTGTTAAAAACACTAATGACCAGTGCAAGTTAAAAAAAAAATGAAATTTCCACCAACAATATGAACTCTCACTTGTAAATTGTAATTATTTTTTCGAAATCACGATTTTGTGAGTGAATTAATCCTAAAAATATGTCCTCATTTTGGATTTGCAAGACGAGCATTTTCATCTAGAACAAAATTAAAAACTCGGCCATATATCAATTCAGAGTAGAAGTGTAAATTCAGATTGTGCGCGGAATGCCAAATAATAAGAAATAGACTATGAACCAACCCGGGGAAAAAAAATGCCCACAATGGTATATCACACTGGTGGATGTAAAGATTTTGAGTTAGCGAGACCCCCATGTAAATTTTTTTAATAAAATGATGAAAATTATATTGAGAAATTTGTCGCGTAACAATAATCCATGTTAATGAAATAATTAAATTTTTTTAAATAAAAGACAAGTTAGATGCCCCCTTTAAGATGCACGTTTGATGTACCTTTAACAATTTTCGATATTTATTTGGACCATTCGATATGTTTATGATTTAGTTCTTAAAACAAGTTTTAAGATAACGTAGACTATTTGTGGATTCGGCTACTGTACGATCATAGGAGAGTCTTTAAAATTAGTATGTTATCGAAATTCTCGAAATACTAAACTACAACAAAATTGTAATTTGCAAAGTTGTTGCAATAAGTGATTTAATGCGATATATTTTTAAAGTTTGTCGCAAATATTGTGATAAAAGAATAAGTACCAAAAAATATAAGGCAGTAATTCGCAAAGTTGTTGCAATAAGTGATTTAATGCGATATATTTTTAAAGTTTGTCGCAAATATTGTGATAATAGAATAAGTACCAAAAAATATAAGGCGTCATAAAAAGTTGTCGTGAAATGTGAGAAATCGCGACAAATAATAAAGTATGTCGCAAAAAATATGAGGGAAGCAAGACACCAAAATATTTTTTGCGGAAAACTTATGGTGACAAATTTTTATTTCTTGCAACATAGTGTTTGTAATGCAATAGGGTCTATTTTTTGCTACAAAAAATATTTGTTGCTAAAAATTATATAGTTAAGAGGAAAAAATCGCTACTAGAAAAATTGTTTCTCGCAACGAACAAAAAATATTGTAATAGGTTTTTTGCAACGCTCACCCGTATATTGTAGGCTTCAATATTGTTGTAGAGTAGAAGGAAACGTGCACGCTGCAAAAGCTCTCAAATGTACGTCATTGTTAAATTTTTGCAAAGTACCTCGTCTGTTGCTTTATTTTATTTTGCAACACTCTTTACTTCTTGTCTTAACTTCTTTTTGCAACTTTATTTATTTATTTTTTTGTAACAAGCGTTGTTTTTTGATCTGACTAAATAATTATACGTAATATAATTTTTTTATATTTTATTATTATTGACAAAGAGGACAATTTTAAGATAAAAATTTTATAAAATTTCAAGAAAAATTTTTATCTCCAAAAAAAGAATTATTAAACGATTAAACTTTCAATCGTATAATAACTTACAAAAAATAACTATTTGGTCGAACCAATCCATAAAGGAAAATAGATGTCTCAACACTTGAACAAATAAATAAATAAACAAATCATAATTCGTATATTATCAGCAGGCGGTGACATGTTGAACATTGTTTCTAATTCAGACTGTTGTGGAGATGTGCCAACTTGACTCGATACGAATTTATGCATTTGCTGTGGAATTTTCAAATCAGAGTGCATCAAAACAAGTAAAACTGTGGATATTTTGATGAAGAATTATGTCTCTATGCAGGTCATCATCCAGATTTTCGTCTTATAGAGTGAAATCCATATGTTAATAGTCATTCATCAAAATTTTGGTTAGACGTGGAGCTAGAAGCCTAGAACTTGGAAGAGGATTTCGTCATGAAAGCAAATTTTACGGAAGGTTGATTTATATGAAACTCGATAACCATCCATGATAAACAACGAAAATAAAATAAAATATTAATTTTAGATTGAATGTACCTAGATCCGTCAATTTGTATATCAAACAATTTTCAATAAGCGACAAACAAACTTCGGAAGGAATCAACGTGAAAACAAGAAAGAAAAATATATTAGATTAATAAACTAAATAAAATAATAATAATAATAAACTCATTGCTTTGGGATTAAATGAACATACCTAGGCACAAAGAACTCAAAAATGAAGAGGTAGGATAAAAAAAAAAAAATGAGAGAGGAGGAAGACCTCTTATAAAAAGAAGTGGAAGGATACTGAAAAACAGATAGAGGGAAAATATCACAAATAGAGGGAACATGATATTTTCCCTCCAACTACATGAGCCAAAATAAAAGA